>CABFWO010002021.1:114171-140524 GCA_902155825.1 Timema genevievae | reverse complement strand
CCGGGTATTCCCGCGGGACCACCCGCCCCCCTATCCCCCTTTCCGCCAAGGTCGCCCGTCTCTCCGTCTGACCCTCTGTCCCCCTTGTCGCCCTTGTCGCCCGCCGTGCCTCTCTTTCCTTCGTCGCCCTTGACGCCTCTGGAGCCCGGGAACCCCACCGGGCCCTGGGGCCCTTGGGGGCCTGTGTCACCCTTGGAACCCGTCACACCGGGGTTTCCTGGGTGTCCGGGGGCTCCATCCGCCCCTGGAAGGCCCGGCATGCCTGGTTTGCCGTGAGGGCCCTGGAAACAATAGACACGTCACCACCTCCACTGGCCGGGTGGTCTCAGGCGTCAGACTCACATCGTACAAGGTCATATTTGACTGGAAGGATGCTATTTTTTATCTAGTCCTTGGGTACTGACCCTCTGAGGCTAATTTTTCTAGGTATTAGTTTAACCTTGGTTTTCCCATCATCTCTACCCGAAAATGCGGGTACATTTATTCAAAGTTTTACTCTAGTTGCTGTCTAACCAGGAATGTGTATTTTACAACCAAACAAGCAAAGAGGATACAAAGTTCATGGCCTGCATTATCTTCTTATTCAGACAACTGTAATACAAAGTTCATGGCCTACATTATCTTCTCATTCAGACAACTTTAGTTTTAAAAATTATGCATTTATAAAATATCAATATTATTTAAAACTTGCTTCGGTGGCCGCATGGTCTAAAGCGCTACTCTCGCAGAAGACCAGACTGCAGATGATGGGGGTAATCGAGGCTTGAATCCCGGTCGGGTGTACTGAGGGTGGTTTTTCTAAAAATGTTTTTCCATTCTCCCTACAAGCAAATTCAGGTACACTTCCTATAAGTATATCGTTCTTAATTCCTAAAAACCACTATCGTAATTAGTACATAAGCATATAACTGAACGGGTAGTAAGACATGGTGCTAAAAAAATAGTAGGCCTATATAAAAAATACTTATTTCACCTGAATTCCTTAAAATGATTCAAACATTCCTAAAAATTATACAAATCAAGAAAATATGACCTTAGATCTCAAAATGATAAAAAAAAACCACCATAAATCCACATTTCTACAATCAGAGTAACATGGACAGTATTAATGTATCTATGAGCGTTGTCCTTGACGGACCAAAAATAAATATTACATGTCATCAAAATCCGGGCCCCGCCATGACAACTGTTGATATCACCACGTGAATAAAGTTAAACTCTTTATATTTGTACTGGAGCAATATCTGATTTATTTTGCTTTAAAAACGGGGTTTACTTTCATTAAAAAGAATGGCGGAAGGATAATTTGCTGATCACCCATAGTTTTTAACTTCAATTTTATTTTGTATGCAATGAATACACATGAAAACCCTTTAGAAATAAGCTTTAAACAAGTTGTGGGGCCCCCAAATTGTGGGGCCCTAGGCGGCCACACTGTTCGCACACCCCTAAGATCGTCCCTGGTTGTAGCCAATATCAGGTTTAATAGATATTCTTGTTCTATTAGCGTTAGAGCGTGTATACAGCAAGTCGTGGTTGTGATCTCACCGCTAGTCCGGGGGGCCCGAGCTGTCCTTGGGGTCCGGGAGGTCCTACAGGTCCCAATGGACCCCCTTGTCCCGGAGGTCCTGGCTGTCCAGGAGACCCCGTATTGCCCTTGGGCCCCACTGGTCCCTCGCTGCCGGGTATACCCGGGGGACCGGGCAGGCCGGGAAAACCTCTGGGCCCCGGGAAACCACGAGGGCCCTGAAACAAACAAGAACAGAAACAATAGCGAACAGACAATCTCCATAGAAACACAGACTTGCCTGGTCTCCAAGTTTCAAGTTTCATCGAGATACATCAGACAGATTCAGCTGTAACCCCAGAGACAGACAGATTCAGCTGTAACCCCAGGGACAGACAGACAGATATAGGGACATACAGATGTAGGGACAGACAGGCAGATATAGGGACAGACATACAGATATAGGGACAGACATACATATATAGGGACAGACATACAGATATAGGGACAGACATACAGATATAGGGACAGACATGCAGATATAGGAACATACAGCCAGATATAGGGACAGACAGACAGACAGATATAGGGACAGACATACAGATGTAAGGACAGACAGACGGACATACAGAGAGATGTAGGGACAGACAAAATTGTAAGAGCCACCTTTTTTAGTTAGAGGACACATAAAACATAAATATCCATAAAAATCGCTAGATCGAAAATGTTCATGATTACAATATTTTATCTACACGAGAAAGTAAAAACGTCCACTGGCTGGATATAATTTACTATTCAAATAATGGTAGATAGTGACAGAAGCAGGGGAAGGCGCTCTTCACAACAACCATGACAGATTTTCAATCATTGGCTATCTTGATCACACGATACAAATTAAAAACCATTACGCGCCCGCCCCCTCCCCCGACACGAACGCTTTTCATTAATTTATACGGAAAAATTGGATAGGTCCTTTTGTTCTCGCTCATACACATTTTCGTGAGCTGATATAATCAGTCGGTTCAGAAAGTGCACGTTAAATACCTCTAACAAATAAATAAATCACTTAATTTTTGGGTGAAAATTGCTCTGATAAAAACTGACGGTCAAATGAAAACCTGATTGCAGATTCATCCCACAACAAGAGAAGAGCCACGTGCAGACATTAACAAAATGAGGTGCTAATGACCTGTATGTGTCAACCCACCTCTAAGCTGCTATAATAATAACAAAATGAGGGAAAATTAATAACATTAATATTTCAAGAGGCAGGTACGCTTTGTTTTAATAAACTATAAACCCCTTACAAGTAGGGAGGGTGCTTAAATTACAGCGGTATGTATTTAGTAGGTGCAGGAGTAGAATATGTTGTCCCTGAGAGTATTCATGTTACATGTAATGATTGTCAGCATCACTAGTAGGTGCAGGAGTGATTTTAATGATTGTCAACATCAATATTATGTGCAGGAGTGATAGGGATGATTGTCAACATAACTAGTAGGTGCAGGGGTAGGCTAATTGTTCCTACGTAGCATTCATGATGTACCGCACTATTGCTATTTACAGTGTATATATCTATCACCGATGGGCACGAGGCAAAAGACTTAAGCCTCGTCTAGTCGGCTTTGCCTTGAATGGGGTGCTTGGGGTTTGAATCTCAGCCGGGTGTACCGAGTTATTTTATAATCCCAATATTCCTCCACGTAAATGTAGGTACATTTCCTCTGAATTCTACCTCCCTCGGTTCTACCCTATTAGTGTCTTAGTCCGGACGGGTGATAAAACGAGGTTCACGATCAACAGTTGATCAGAACAGGAGCTACATCGTTTATAGATGTTGAACATGCTTTGTCTCACTCTAGATCTCAGAGCAAGGTGGTTCGGATTTCCTCACCAGTTCCCCAGGAAGTCCAGGCAGTCCCATGGCCCCTTCTTCCCCCTGCATTCCGTCATGTCCTGGCAGACCTTGGCTTCCCGTGTTCCCGGGCAGTCCGCGATCTCCCTTCTCTCCGGGCAGACCTGGCAGAAACAACAACAAACACCCATTAGTCCGGGCACTCCCAGAACAGGAGGAGCTGCTCAGGAGCAAACACATTTCTTGGATGAGCAGGAAGGTAATTGGTAGGATCAACACAGTATTTGGATCAGGAGAGCAGGAAGGTAACTGGTAGGATCAACACAGTATTTGGATCAGGTGAGCAGGAAGGTAATTGGTAGGATAAACACAGTATTTGGATCAGGAGAGTAGGAAGGTAACTGGTAGGATCAACACAGTATTTGGATCAGGAGAGCAGGAAGGTAACTGGTAGGATCAACACAGTATTTGGATCAGGAGAGCAGGAAGGTAGCTGATAGGATCAACACAGTATTTGGATCAGCTGAGCATGGAAGGTAATTGGTAGGATCAACACAGTATTTGGATCAGGAGAGCAGGAAGGTAACTGGTAGGATCAACACAGTATTTGGATCAGGGGAAAAGGAATATTACTGTACTGTCTTAACTTCTAAGGTGCAGGAAACTAGGAGATACCTTACAGGACAAGACATATTTATACACTAGTTTTTATGAATATTAGAGCACACGTTACAAAATATGACAGCACTCCGTAAAGTTGTTTTTGAATATTTTCCCACACCTGCTCGCCCCATGCCTACTACACTGTGCTGCTGTGTGCTTATATTACAATAACTATGTCCTTAGTCCGGTTTTCTTTCAATGTGTGAACCTCAACTTTGTTTCACTGTGATTTGCTGGGTCTAATGTGCGTTTAGCCTAATGGACCACTTGACTCACTAGTCTCCATGGTAGCCTAATAAGGACCACTTGACTCACTAGTCTTAATAGTAGCCTAATATGGACCACTTGACTCACAAGACTCCATGGTAGCCTAATATGGACCACTTGACTCACAAGTCTCAACGGTAGCCCAATATGGACCACTTGTCTCACAAGTCTCAATGGTAGCCTAATGTGGACCACTTTGACTCACAAGTATCAATGGTAGCCTAATATGGACCACTTGACTCACAAGTCTCAATGGTGGTTCCGTTTTAACTGTAGATATCTCTCAGGACAGAAGGCTGCACTAACCTGGCAGTCCCTGAATGCCTTGCTCCCCCTTGACGCCAGGAGGTCCCGTGATCCCTCTCTCACCGTCCCGCCCAGGACGTCCTCTGCGGCCCTCCCTGCCGGAGAGACCCATCATACCTCTGAGGCCTCTGGAACCCTGATACAACAATCATCAACAGCATCAACACAGGTCTTCCTTGGTCACTGAGACTCTTGTGATGGAGGACGGGAAGTGTACTCTGGAACCCTGATACAACAATCATCAACAGCATCAACACAGGTCCTCCTTTGTCACTGAGCCTCTTGTAATGGAGGGCGGGAAGTGTACTCTGGAACCCTGATACAACATTCATCAACAGCATCAACACAGGTCCTCCTTTGTCACTGAGACTATTGTGATGGAGGGCGAGAAATGTATTCTGGAACCCTGATACAACAATCATCAACAGCATCAACACAGGTCCTCCTTTGTCACTGAGCCTCTTGTGTTGGAGGGCGGGAAGTGTACTCTGGAACCCTGATACAACAATCATCAACAGCATCAACACAGGTCCTCCTTGGTCACCGAGACTCTTGTGTTGGAGGGCGGGAAGTGTACTCTGGAACCCTGATACAACAATCATCAACAGCATCAACACAGGTCCTCCTTGGTCACTGAGCCTCTTGTGATGGAGGGCGAGAGATGTACCTACATCGGAGCTGAAGATTTGGTTCGTGGGGGGCTGACGAGATCACATTATCTTCAACCTAGTGGTGTGAAAAGGTTACCTCTTGCCGTTTTTTAAAGCAAACGATGGCGCCTATGGGATATTAATTTCACTAAAGCTATCTTTATCAACAGTTTTTATGGTCGCTATTGTTATACAAAACCCTATTGTAATCAGTATACGTTACCATAATTTCGATTGATTATGCAACTGAAATGTAATTAGTATGTGTTACCATTTTAAACACTGCCTTACACATATCTAATTTATTACTATTCCTTGCCATGTTAACTATTTCCATACACAACTTTAGTGTAATTAGCTTAAGTCACAATGGTAGGTGCTGCAGTGTAATTAATATATGTTGCAGTACACATCTTCAGTGTGATTAGTAACTTATGGGTGACGCCATTTTTCTAGTAAATATGGCCTTGAAACATCCTTTCTACACTACTCAAACTGTTTCCTCTCTCTTAAGTATTATTATCATGCTGTTACCGGTTCCCCTATGTCTCCAGGCTCTCCCTTCAATCCTTCGGGACCCGTGGGGCCTTCTGGGCCCGGGATGCCTGTCAATCCCATGGGCCCTTCTGTCCCTCTCATGGCCATCTGGAACAAAATGGGGTCAAACTTTCTGAGATTTGCGCCTAACATTGTAATGATATGGAATTATACATCCCAATAATATTTTATTCACCTTTGAATTCATAATCACGACATTATAAATGAGAGCGGGTAGTAAGATTTATTTGTTTTGTGTTGCTAAGTTGCAAGGTATGGCGATATCTTTCTACGTCTCTGTTTAAAAAGACAACGCAGTTTGGTCAACAGAGACCACACCTTTTCCCCCCTAGGAAGCTTCGAAAAGGAAATGTCGTTTGATATACCCCTTCAGGGTACCCATCTACTCACTTTTCTTCCTGACGAGGGTCCGTGTAGGTAAAGTCGATGAAATCTTAATCCGTGTTCTAAATCTCATGTGTCAGGAATTGTCATGTATATGACGTAATAGTAGAGATTTTAAATTAAAATCTACAACTTGTGAAATATATAGCAAAAAACTGTTTATCCATTTAAAATAAAAAACTATAAAACATTAGAAATTTTAATTTCTAAAATAAGACATCATCATCATTATTATTATTACTATACAGGATAGCAAACTTGGATCCAATTCAATCATTATATCAATTGTCACTCTAATGGTGGCGAACAAACATTAATATATCAGGCTGGCTCTTTAAACGTTACAACATATGTGTGTCGTAAATAGTTTAATAGCACATCTATCGACAGACCCGCCAGGCGCTCAAACCCAGATGCCAGGGGAAATTCTTGCCCCGCCCCCCTATCTTTGTACTAGAGTTCAGTGGCAACGGAATCTTATTTGTCTAGGTGGAAAATTGGCAAGAAAAAACTTTTGAGGGACTTTGACCCCCCAAACAAAAGGGGGGCCTGAAAAAGCTCCTTCAGCAAATGTTTGAAAATTTGATGCCTTTATAAGCTATTTGGTGTTTGATACAAAGCCATTTTTCAGATTAATATTCGCTAATATTTGGGGAAGGGGGGAAGTGAACTACATCTATAGGGGGCAATATTATTCCAGAGGAGGGGGAGTTTATTTAAGTTGTAGGGAGGGATTATCTCCAACGGGGGAAATGTCCCCCTGTTCCGCCCACCACTGCTCAACCTACTCCCCTACTCCCCTACTCAAATAGCAGTAATCTTACCATGTGCTGAGACAACATCTGTCGGAACTGTTCTGTCTGCTGATCTGGACCCTTCTCGTTTCCTTGGGAGTTCAACTGAACAACGAAACAAAAGAACAACTATTAGCGAGAGTTTCGCTGTCTGGACCCTATAAATCGAGACATATTTGAATCAGTGTATTGAGCTATTATACCGAACCATATTAGCGATATAACCCACATATGGTCTCTCTGGGAAAATCTTAAATTTACATATGCTGTTTAAAAGGTCATTATTTTAGGTCGGATTTAAAAGTTTTTAATTTGTTTGTCCGAGTGATGGCATGTGTTTAATTGAATACAAAGTTACATTATGATGAAACACTTTCTATGGGTTGTTTTGATAAATCATTTCGATATAAATTTATAGACTACAATTAAGTTGGCTCCATGTTGCAGCCACAGATATCTAAGACAACCAAAACATTTATTTGTTTATTCAGACGCCTTAGCCCATTTGATAGTGTCTGTATACTGAACCAAGGGTTCATGACTCTATGCCCGACATGGTCGAGAAATGTATCATTGTTTCCAAACAGTCCAAATCCATTGTCTGTGGTTTTCTCGAATTGTTACGTCACGTGAACGTTAGGTTGATCGTGATCCTGGCGTAGACTAGTTTGATTGTATATACTTTTAAATCTATCTTCACATCCTGAAACTGTATCAACAGAGATATATTACAGAGGATCATGTCTTCAAGGAGGTTATACACAGCCATCCATCTACTCAGTTTGTTATCGTGTGTACAACGTCCTGGGACAACGAGCCCTCAAAGTCGAACATACGCACCGGTATGAGGAAGACGTGTCCAGGCGCCCCCGGGATGCCGTTCATCCCTGAGATGCCGTCTCTGCCCATCTGTCCCTTGATCCCCGGTGGTCCCGGGGGTCCAAACTGCCCCATGTACCCTCTGGGGCCCGGAGGACCACTCAGGGGTGAGTTGGGGTAGTGGTACTGATACTGGTACTGGTTGTTGTTCTCATTGTTGTTGTTTTCGTCGTCATCGTCGTCGTTATTGTTGTCGCCGGTTTCTGGTTCAGACTCGGGGCTGTATCCATCGACACCGGAACCTTCTTCCTGCGAGCAAAGAAAAAGAGGAATGAGAGGTTCTTGAACTTTGACATGAGTCTCCACTGAGGTCAGTACTAAAAGGGATTTGTAAGGGATTGATGAACAAGCCTAATCGGGATGACCTGGGTTTGGTACCAACCGTCCGCACAGTAGTTATCTGTTCTGATAGTCGTTCAAGCTGAATGCCGGTGGAGTCCCTGACAATTATGGTTACTCCTCCACTTTATTCAGTGTAAGTCACAGTACTGGCACTATTCACCCTCCTAATCCTGTTTTTGCTCCTCCTCATGTCAAAGAATTGACCCAAGTGTCGGTAGGTGCTCGAGGTCGTCACGCTACTCACCTGGGAGGTGTTGTGGTACTGCACCCTGGTGACGGAGAGAGGGTACGACCCAAACGTGGTCACAGAGGTTTCCTCCTCTTCTCCTTCCTCCAACTCCTCATCTTCGTCTTCATCCTCCTCTTCTTCCTCCCCTTGAGTGTAATTCACCCCTGATGGCCCGCAATCGGGGTTGAATATGGCGCACTGCTCGTAAGCGGCGTCTGGCGTGGGAGCTATCAGAAGTGTCTCCACATCACCCTATTGAAGACACAAGATACATCACAAGTGGTCCTGCTGCGGAATAAACCCGTTACCTTCTGATATACTATTGGATTCTGGTCAGTAGCTATGACGCCCTGTCAGATAATCATCAACTAAACCTGCAATGTCGTGAGACCAGCTCGATACTTCCTGATATGTTATCCAATCCTGGTTAGTAGCTATAAACCTCTGTAAGCTAGACATAAGATAACACTGCAATGTCGGGAGACCAGCTGATACCTCCTTATCTAATATATTAAGTCCCTGTGCCGGATCTCGGTCTGAGTGGAGTTTCTTAGTGCAGATAGGAATTCATTAAAAGTAGGGTCTGATAGCCCTAATATTTTACAAATAGACTGATAAATAACGCTGTTGTGTATTTATCCAATAGTAATTTGAATCTGTAATTGGATGTCGATGACGAAAGGTCGAGGTTAGAATTTTAGCCGGAAGTTCTGAAGGATGTTTATCCACATGTGGTGAATCACTTTCCCAATCGTGTCGATGTTGAGGGGGTATTTCCACAAATTTCCCTCCTCATTGATACCCAACAGCATACGCCCCTAAGCAATCCTCAAGTTAAAAACGCGTTGACGAAATATTAACCAAGGTTGCCTTCCTAACACTAGCTTTGAACACTATTTTATTGATTCTTCTTTTATATTTAGAATTAAAATACATCTAATACAAATATTGGGCCTTAAATCACTAAGACATAAAGTACAAAAAAAGCAGCCATAAAATTACTCTGAAAACTTCTCCATCTGAACAAAGTTTGAGGTAGTTAAATTTAAAAGGAAAGAATAGTTACTAATTGTGCAAGCTACTGACTGTGTAGAATCCCTCATCCAATAGCTGCTGACCAATAAGGATGATCCCGGCTGTGTTGAGATTCGAACCGGGTTCCCTGGGCAAGGCCTTCGTGATTTGCTTCTTGCAGTCTAGGATGAGGGTCACAGCGTCACCCTTCACGCTGAAGGCCAACCGATGCCATCTGCAACAAAGGATATAGGTTATTTATGTGCATAAACATTTTTTTTATGGTGAGGTGCTTCTTGTTTTTGTTTTTTTAAACTTCAGCATTCAAACTTTTGCCCAAAAATCTTCGATATTTTATTCAGCCTCATTTCCACATTACTGGCTTACTTCTATGGCATTAGGAATTCTAAATATCATTACCTCACAAAAGATCGTCTCTCATCTCTATCTTGAGCTGGCTATATACAATCCACCTCATTACACCCTATCCCTTCCTTGATCTGGCTATATATAGTCCACCTCATTACACCCTATCCCTTCCTTGATCTGGCTATATACAGTCCACCTCATTACACCCTATCTATTTAAGGTCCATTCTAATGTTATCCTCCAATCTGCGTCTAAATCTTCCCAATGGTCTCTTTCCATTGGCTTTACCTGTCAATACCCTGAACATGGTTCTATTTCCACATTATTTAGTTCAGGTTACTTTTCGAAATAATTATATGGCCTGGTAAAAGGAAACAATTATTATTTTCAACTATTAACTAAACAAGATTATCATCTACAAGTCTGAAAACTAGTCGCTGTGTGGCTAATGTTAGTTAGTTGATCAGGTTGTCGTGTCTTTTTATTGGAATTAATCAAGTCTCTTTCCCTCCATCATGGTTTGTCCAAAAACGAAGTTGAGGACTAGGATATTAGTAGGTCGGAGAGATATTATATCTACAAACTCCGGATTCATTCTCAAAAAGCTAATATGAATTATGGAGGAGTGTTTATCTGCGTAATAGTTTATATTTGTATTAATGGATATAAACGTGCAGAATGTATCTCAATGTACTCAGATACATCCTTTTCTTGGCGATATGTTTGGTTTGAATACCGGTGACAGCCCACGTAACCTGCGATCATTTTGGAGAGTGGCTTGGATCTCAAGTTTAGCAACACAACCATCATATTCTTGACTTATTAGTGTCGGGCAGTTCCTAGCTAAGATTGACCCTAAGCCAGAACCTGTTATCACTAGTTATTCCAACGAAATTCAAACTAGAAGCACTCATAAGCATGGGGGATGTACCTTAACGTTCTCGATCATGGATAGGGCCATCGCAGGTACCCCTTTATTTGTCAAGGTCCTTTTTAGTTGTGACGCAATACAAGTTTTATTTTCACACCTTCTCTTACCAACCTTGGGAAAATTAAACTCTCCATCTTAGGGAAAGAGAGGAAACACATTAAGAACCTACGCCAACACTTACTTGTCAAAGTAAATGGGATGCAGCTTTTGGTCAGAAGGCATCCTGAGTGCCACTGGTCAAAAGGCACCCTGAGTGCCGCCGGTCAATATTTAACCCCGGGTCAGAGATGGGCTTACCTTTGCTCGATATAAAAGGTTTTGTTACAGATGAAACCTACTCACTCTCCATTGCTGATGTTGACGCCGAAGCTAAGGGTGTTCTCGGTCTGGGGCTTCCCTTCGGAGTCCTCGTAGAATAGTGTGACGTCATCGCCCAGAGAGACCGCCAGTTGCTCGTCCCCAGTGTCGCTGTATACGGTGAATAGGGCGCCGTGGCCGGTACCTGTCGCCAACATGGAGGCAGAAACAACTAATCTACACATGCTCCCGGTGACGACAACCCGGAGGTCTTATTGAAAGTCTCCAATCGGGGGGTAATGTTACCTGGCTCTATCCTGGCGACAAACAGCAGGGAGAAGTCCTGAGGGAACTGTGTCGGGAACAGCTGTGCCGTGTTGACTGTGAGGAGTGCCCTCTCGCTCAGACTGTAGGCCGATCCCCTTCCTGGGCACTTCCCTTCTATCCTGGTGATCCCTAGAGGCTCTTCCATAATCTTCGTCGCCTTTAGTAGGTCCACCACCCCATCTGGAATCAAAACGATGCTTCTTGCAATCTCTCTTTCTCACTGTTCGGTATGTCTATCTCTTGTTCCCTCCCTCACACACTTCTATCTTCCTCACTCTTCTTTTTAGCACCCCGTCCTACTACCTGTTTGGGCTATACGCTTATGTACTAATTATTCTAATGATTTTAGAGATTAGGAAGGCTATATTATAGGAAGTGTACCCGAATTTGCGTGGAAACTCATTTGTGGAAAAACCAGCCTTAGTGAACCTGACCGAGATTCGAACCTCGATCTATCCGTCATCGGCAGTCTAGTCTACTGCAAGAGTAGCGCGTTAGACCACGCGGCCACCGAAGTGTGTATATCTCCCTATTACTATTTCTATTGTTCCTTTACAATACCCCTATCATAATATTTGTATCTCATAGGCCTTCCTAAATCTGTATTTCTTATTATTTCTGTATTTTCTATTCTCTCTATCGATCTTGCTCGCTTTTCATTAGTCACATTCTCTTAGTCTCTCGTATGGACTATTCTCTTTCTTTATTACTATCTATCTAGTACACATTTCTCTTTCTTTATATATATTTCCTTTAATATTTCTCTCTCCTTCCGTAAGCTCTTCGATTTATTAATTTTACTCTTTCTCTATAGTTGATTCCTTTTCTATCTGGCATCCACCTTAACCTACGCACACTCCTCGTGCACTTCTGTCTGTATCTCTGTCCCTCTGGTTGAAGCTACACTACTCTCTCTGTAGCGCTTGTTGCCGACACAGAGGGGCTAGTTAAGCGTGCTGTAACGATTCACGCCAGTAGGGAGCGGGCATTCAACTGAATTAACCTCGGAGTGTCAATCCCCGACATAACAACTCTGGCAGTAGCGCGTCGATTGAAACAAACAATTAGGACAAAAATGTCAGCGCTGCCTTCGTTGGCATAGAGGGACAAATATGTGGCGCAATTTAATTTTAGAAGAGAAAAACTTTTTTTTTTTCGTAATTACGGATGATCCAGCAAAATAGTGAGCCTTGCGAAGTCTTCTGACACTTTAAAATAACCAAAAACTAATTGAAGTCGAGATATCGCCAATAAAATGTTGCGCTTAGGTTAAATATCGACCAAACCTCTAACAGAACACGAGTTTGTTGTTTACTGTAATGAACACAAAACTATTTTCTATGAACCTATATATACATATATAGACTTGTAAACATTTCTGTTGATCACTAAGAGCTAAATGTCTGGGAAACGAAAGGTAACTGTTATAGGAGCGTAGAATGGATCTTTGGGAATAGAATTTTGTCATTTAATATGGGGGTCACAACACATTATACTGTCCTTTGTATTTCCCTCCTCCCCTATTTGTTCTCCTACTTACAAACAGCTCCATCTAGGAACGTTATAAACCTACTTGGATTCTGGGCGTTTAGGAGTTTCTATTCGACTGTTCTAGCGACTAGTATCTGGTATCTGGTATCTACACTAGAACTGGCCGCACAGATAGTATTCGCAAAAAAAAAAGTTTTGCTTTTCAATCTGTTGGATGGATATATGAAAACTTACATCCAAGATATCTAAACGATCTTAAGTACGGCCAAGGTCAATAATAATAAAAAAGAGGTTCCTGACGACGCAACGGACCAGATATCCGCGTCTACCCCCCCTCCCCCCTCGCCTCCTCCGTCCCGAGTTTGATGAGAATACCACGTATCTATCAGAGCCGACATTTCCCGGCTGGGACATTAATATTTTATTAGCGTCATCTCGGCTACCACCCCCTTCTCCCCCCCCTGTACACGCGTGTGAGAGTCACACGTTATATGGGTCCACCGTACGTGATCAAACGACAGTCGGGAGTTTCATCTTTATACGGGTATTTTTGACGTGTATTTTCTAAACACGGGGCTGGTATTGGCGGCGCAAGTTTATAAAACTGGCTTAACAAAAGACAACAGCACTTAACGCTAAGCCGCAAGACTCTAGCGCTGGTAAAAAGTTGGGTGTATCGGGGGAAGGGGAGGGGGGAATAACACCCGTTCACAATTACTCGGTGACCTGGTGGTCTAGGGGTAAGGTGTCAGACTTCTGTACTGGGGGTCCGGGGTTCAATCCTCGGTCCCGGCACATATTTATCTGATTGCCAAAACCCTTCCTTCTACCTTTGAAAAGACGTGTATTAATCACAACTTGTGAATGTGTGGAATGCCAGGCCTCCACCGTGGTTCGGATCCCACGTTAAATTGTAGGTCCTCCATTTCATCTCACAATCACCCTACCATTACACATTAACATAAGTGCGTATAACCCAAATGGGTAGTAAGGCCCGGTGCTAATAATAATAATAATAATAATAATAATAATAATAATAATAATAATAATAATAATAATAATAATAATAATAATAATAATAACAACAACACAGTTACTCAAGTCGATGCTGATATTCATCGAATCTTGTCTGATCCCACTATTTTACTCCCATGTGTTTTACGCAAAGCTGTCTCTCTTTTGACAGATCATGTCGGATTTCGACACCTGGAATCTAAATTATAGAGTGATCTTTCATCATTTTTGTCTGTTCTATGTTAAGTTTAAAAAAATAAAAATATTATTAAAGGTTCAAGAATGTGCGATCATTGAATAGAAACTGCCGGGGGTCGAGAGCGTTGAGGCGCTAAGTTTCGCTCGTTCATTTAAGCGCTAGAATAGTGGATCAGAAACTCCTAAACGCCCAGAATCCAAATGGGTCTATAATGTTCCTGGGTGGATCCATACGACAGTAGGAGAACAAACAGAGGAGGAGGAAAATACAAATGGCATTACAAGTTGTATTATTTAATGACAGCACTCTATTCCCAAAGATCCACTCTACGCTCCTATAACAGTTAGCTTTCGTTTCTTGAACATTTAGCTCTTAATGATCAACAGAAATGTTTGCAAGTTTATATGGGGTCTCGAACGAGCGTGAAATCGATTGGGTTCCTCGATATTAAGTATAGGACACTAGGAAACTGAAGAGGTGACGAAATACTCGAATTGGACTTTGGTCACCGTTGGCGGTGATACTGGGGGGGATCGAACCCTGGCCTCTTGCACTGTGACTGGTTTTTTACCAACCTCTCTTTTTAAGTTAATGCTGGTGAACTTCCTCTACGTCATACCTCCTCAACCTTTCCCTCTTAGATGGACTCTTGAATAAACCCTAGTGTTGAAAGAAACATCATATATATATATTCAAAGCCCGTACAAGCTCGGCGTTAGATTTCTTCCGTTCCATTCGATCAAAAAGATGTCAGACATGTGACATCAAAGAGCGCCGTACCCCCCACCCACCCCCTTTTTTTTACCAACAAACACGACGATAAGGTGGGAGAGACGGAGTGGAAGCTAGCTCCCACAATTCTCGGCATTTTGTGACAAACCTCCTCTCGTTCAACGTCTTCTATAACACCGTAAATAATACGACGAGCCAGTGACAATATCGGCTATAGTACGCTTCTTGTGAATGTTGGGAACTGGTTTCTCTATCATATAGCAATATTATCATCCTCGTTGACTGTTATCAGAATGTGACCAGGGCAGTTTATTAAAATGAATATCTTGTATGGGGATGAATGAAACGTGGACTCTTGAGAAGAAATAAGTACAAAATATAATCGAAAGTCTTGAGACGTGATGCCAGTACTAATGTACCGTTGCTCAGGGACACCTGAATGTACTAATTGTACATCCTTACCCTGTCCAGATGAGATGAGGTGATGGTGATAGAGAGTATGAGGGTGTGGAACTAGTGGAAACACTTAAGCCTAACTAACCAAACCCTGGTGACGGTTGGGGTAATTCCCCGTTCAGGAAAAGTACCCAAGGTACCAGCCGAGAATTGAACCCGGGGCCCCCAAGACTCGTAGCCAGGTACCCTGACCACTACACCACGGGTCGTACTAGTTTAAGTCAGTTAAGTCATGCCATGATAAATCCCTATGTAAAGAATGTGTGGGTTAAGTTTCTCAACCAAAATAAACAAGTATGGTCCTTATTCTTCATGAGACACCCTGTAGAGAAATATAGAAAGTGAAGTATGTCCCTTTAGATCTTGACACGCCTGAGAGGTTCCCAGTGGCGGACGTGGAAATATAGTAAAGGAAGCGACGACTATAAGAACGTATAAGTTATATCGACAAAGGTAGCGCCAGATGTATCTGTTAAATCGAAGGTCATGCCTTCGAATCCTTTAAAGCGACATTTTCTTCTTGGATTATTCGTGCTTGGCGATGAAAGATTTCCTGTACATATTCCAAACGATTGAACCCCAGGGGAAGAGAGTGTATTCGTAAAACGTTGTTAATATTGTTGCAGTATCGACATATCTGGTCTACAGCAGACCCAAATGCTAGTGCCGTATTCAACCACCAAGCGCTGTAGTAGATACGTGAATGTGCGAATATAACTAATCACTGTTATTAATTTATTGTAACTCATTTGATGATGTTTCTGGTGTTTACGTCCTAGGAAGATTTATTTTTGGCTTACTACCCGCACGTGCTATCTACGCACATGTACTATTTACGCTACTGTGCTAGGGATAAGGAAAGGTTGAATCTAGGAAGTGTACCCACATTTGCATAGCAGGAGATTGGAAAACCATTGAAGACAAATCACCCTTAGTATACCCGACAGGGATTCGAACCCCCGAGCTACTTGTCATAGGCAGGTGAGATTAAAGCTTTAGACCATTTCATTACCGAAGTGGTTTTGGCTGAAATTAAACCGAAGTTTAAGCTTTACAACTTGGTATATCTCAATTGCAATCGTTTTATATGATTAGCTGGGAGATTTTGCGGAAAAAAAATTAAAGCAAAAGCTTCTATCGCTCGTCTCTGTTTGCACCTGGGACCTACAAGATCATTTCGTGACACCCATCGAAGGATTTAGACAACTTATTTTTTACAAAATTTTAGATGTGTAGCAAGTTCGTCGAATTCTGACTTAGGAAACCAGGGTTCGACATCGGACGAAGGCCTTTTTTTTACCCTAAATGATGTTATCCATAATGTCTACAGCTGAATGAGAAGATAAGGCAGGTGAATTTTAAGAAAATGCACCAGCATTACACCAAGAAGATACTGGGAAAATAAACTGTGCTATAAATCAAATTTGCCCATTTCTTACTCTCGCCCATGACAAATAAAAAAATGTAATTTTAAAATTTTAGAAAACATTCTAAGAATATAATATATGCTCTAATCTACGGTTGGAATGGGAGTAGCTGTGAATATAATACTTTTTTGTTTACAATTTCACATAATATAATATTATATATTGTTGCTACAACCGTAACAAAAAAATATAATAGTTTTAGGCCCCTCCTACCTTGTGTGAGCCTAAATTGTCAGGATGTGTTGTGGTCGAGGATGGGGGAAGTTACTGGGTTCTGATTGTATGGGTTCGTAATCGAGGTCTGGCTTGGGTTTTCATGGTTTTATTGTACTACCTTGCTCTCTTACAAAATGTGACGTTGATAAGAAATATTAGAAGATATGAAAGAACTTAATGTAATTACTTAGGAGCTCATGACAGAATGAGGTATATAAAGGAATGCTTAACCAATGGCTTGACTGAACTCTAGGTGGCCCTACAAGGGTATGAACCCCGGTACCTTGGGCATGACGGTAGCCCTCAGAACTCTTACTCAGAGATCCGGTGCCCTAGCCCACGTAGCTCCCAAAATGGGCAGTGTGACCCTCCTAGAATTGATGGTGAGTTGTCAGCCCTGATAGCTCCGAAACATTACTATTTATCCTGCCTCCTAGCCTGATTCACCGTGAGGAATACTGACACTTTGTTTACAGCGCGCGTGTTCTATTGTTTACTAATAAATCAAAACACCATGCAACACTCGTTTTATCACTCACAATCCACAACACAGCAAATGTTAAACAAGCAAACGCACTATTTATGTCGTGTCGATTACATTTATTAATATATTTTGTTCTTTCAATTAGTTACTAAAACGTCAATAATACTGTAATCCTTATGGAAGTATTATTAGGCTCATTTGATAGCACTTTTTATTGATAATGTAGTATTATTAAGCAAATAAAAACTATTCCCGCATAGGGTGATATTAGTCACTTTCAGCCAATGTTTACAATAACAATCTTATGCTAGATGTCACCCAATTTCCTACCGTAGAGCGGGTATATTAAGGAGTGAATATACATAATATATTAATGATGAAGGAAGTGATTTCAATTAGTATATTACACACTTAGCTGTGACAACTACTTTAATTTAATATATAAGCTGTGACAATTTTAACATGTTACAGGTGTGCAATGTATCTTATTTACTGTCAATTCTAAATTCAACGTTTTTTAATCTAATTTCTTGGTAATCTATTTTAAAATTTAGCTCTGGAATCCTTGTATACAAATAACTTAATTTAACAATTTTCTAATCAAGGCTTCACATTAAAAAGATTGTAGCTTCCCACGTTTCACCAGTTTAAGAGTTCATTTTGTAAAACGAGTTTAAAATCAGTATTGATAGAATTATATAACTTTTATTTTTATTAGTCGTACACTTCATATAAATCCCACTGTTTTGTTAAAGCTACAGCTACTAAGAAATGAAATCATTTTCTCCTTTATTGCTAAAATAGAAGTTTAATTTTAAAATGTTTTATTTTCCTTAGTTTAGTTTGTAATCATAAATAAATAATTATTCCATTTATTTATATCTTTGACAAAACACAAAGTTTCAAATACAATCAATATAATTTAAATATATTTAGGAATTCCAAAATTAATAAATGATTAATTAATCTTAATTATATATTTCATGTTCCTGAAACATTAAAAGTTAAAAATTGGATTCTATTCACTACCTACAAATATAATAATAAAAACAAACATTTTTTTAATGAAATCTATTATCTTAGTAATGTTTAACAATTTACTCTTAATTTTTGAAAAAGTTTTTACAATTTATAGTAAAGAACGTATTGACAAAAATTAATGAAAAATAAACTTTGTATTTTAAATAAATGCTTGTTATTCATCACGTAACATTTTATAACGAAACTTTTTATTATTTTGTTTGTGTTTATAATTGATGTATATAAAATTTAATCAATTAATTTTAAGATGAGAGGAAATGGAACGATAACTAAGGGCAGTTTTTTTTTCATTTTTACAACGAAACTTTTTATTTTTAAAAATAAAAAATATTGGTTCAGCGATGGAAAAGAAATACAAAAGAAATACTTGAAGAGCTTCGATATGTAGTGCTGGAGAAGACTTGATAGGATCAGGTGGACAGACAGGGGGACAAATGAACAAGTCCTAAGAATAGTGGGTGAGAAGATCAGGTGGACAGACAGGGGGACAAATGAACAAGTCCTAAGAAGAGTGGGTGAGAAGATCAGGTTGACAGACAGGGGGACAAATGAACACGTCCTAAGAAGAGTGGGTGAGAAGATCAGGGGGACAGACAGGGGGACAAATGAACAAGTCCTAAGAAGAGTGGGTGAGAAGATCAGGTGGACAGACAGAGGGACAAATGAACAAGTCCTAAGAAGAGTGGGTGGGAAGATCAGGTTGACAGACAGGGGGACAAATGAACAAGTAGTAAGAAGAGTGGGTGAGAAGATCAGGTGGACAGACAGAGGGACAAATGAACAAGTCCTAAGAAGAGTGGGTGAGAAGAGAACCATTTTGGAGGTGATTCTTCGGTACAAAGCAAACTGGATCGGGCACATCCTTTGAAGGAACTGTCTTCTGCACGACGTCATAGAAGGAAAGGTTGAGTGAAAGAGGAGCTTAGGAAGAAGGAAGATTCAAATATTGAATGACTTGAAGGAAAGAAGAAAATACTGGGAGCTGAAGGAGAAGGCAGAGAACAAGAGACATAGGAGGTCTAAGTTCACTGACGAAAGGAATGGACCTGTCGTAAGAGAAAACGCTTAATAATAATAATAATGATAATAATAATAATAATAATAATAAAAAACAATATATAGTTTAATTTTCTTCACACGGTGATACCAACCATTCTTGAAGATCTATCATGAGCATAGCAGCATTGGATGACAAATATTTTAAATGAAGATAAACAGTTGACATAAAATTCCAGGACACCCTTGACAGATATTCAACAACTGTTGATATCACCAGGTGAAGATAAACTCAACGTTTCTACTGGATCAATATTTGATTTATTTTTGCTGAATTGTTGATATAAAACTCCACAAAAATGCTGATCTTTTCTCCCAATCTCTCCCAGCCCACCTTATTTTTCAAGTGAGGAAGTCTTTAGGGCAGAAAGTCTGCTATAGGCCTGTGTTACTCTGATCGGGAAAGTGGTTTTGCTCGTGAGCGTACGCGCGACGTGTCTGGCGAATCTGTTAGTACGTCGGGTCCCACGCGTGCGGGACCGCTCTGTAGTTGCGTCAGTTTTTGCTGGACCTACATTACCATACAATGTACAGTACACGATGTCCTGGAAAGATATAGATAGACCCGTTGAAACATCGCCTGTGTCTTATACTGAACCCCGGCCGAGCCAAGAGTCAGGCACGCTAACCATGGGATTTGACATATTATTATTATTATTATTATTATTATTATTTTTCAGGTCTGGGATACATCTCTTGTAGCCCAGTAATGGAGATATTATCCAGTACTAATGTACTGTTGTCCAGGAGACGCCCGAATGTACTAATCATACATCCTTTCCGTGGAGGATCTTTTCATGTCTCGATGAGATGAGGTGAGGGTGATCATGAGTATGAGGAGGTAGGACTAGTGTAAACTTAAACATAACTTAAACCTAACCAACCAAACCCTTTTGACCGTTGGGGTATTTTCCTTTTCAGGGAAAATATCCCAGGTACCAGCCAGGAATTCAACCTGGGACCCCTAGACTCGTAGCCAGGTTCATTGACCACTACACAACGGGACCGGTTACCAGACCTACCAAACCTCCCCATCAGGTGATCGAATCTCGGCTAGCTTTTCCAAGGGTGGTCTTAGTCTGAATAGTTTTCCGAGGGTGGTCTTAGTCTGAATGTGTTTTCCGAGAGTGGTCTTAGTCTGAATGGTTTTCCGAGGGTGGTCTTAGTCTGAATGGTTTTCCGAGGGTGGTCTTAGTCTGAATAGTTTTCCGAGGGTGGTCTTAGTTTGAACGGTTTTCCGAGGGTGGTCTTAGCCTGGATGGTTATCCGAGGGTGGTCTTAGTCTGAATGGTTATCCGAGGGTGGTCTTAGTCTGAACGGTTTTTGAGGGTGGTCTTAGTCTGAACGGTTTTTGAGGGTGGTCTTAGTTTGAATGGTTTTCCGAGGGTGGTCTTAGTCTGGATGGTTATCCGAGGGTGGTATTAGTCTGAATGGTTTTCCGAGAGTGGTCTTAGTCTGAATGGTTTTCCGAGGGTGGTCTTAGTCTGAATGGTTTTCCGAGGGTGGTCTTAGTCTGAATGGTTTTCCGAGGGTGGTCTTAGTCTGAATGGTTTTCCGAGGGTGGTCTTAGTCTGAATGGTTTTCCGAGGGTGGTCTTAGTCTGAATGGTTTTCCGAGGGTGGTCTTAGTCTGAATGGTTTTCCGAGGGTGGTCTTAGTCTGAATGGTTTTCCGAGGGTGGTCTTAGTCTGAATGGTTTTCCGAGGGTGGTCTTAGTCTGAATGGTTTTCCGAGGGTGGTCTTAGTCTGAATGGTTTTCCGAGGGTGGTCTTAGTCTGAATGGTTTTCCGAGGGTGGTCTTAGTCTGAATGGTTTTCCGAGGGTGGTCTTAGTCTGAATGGTTTTCCGAGGGTGGTCTTAGTCTGAATGGTTATTCGAGGGTGGTCTTAGTCTGAATGGTTTTCTGAGGGTGGTCTTAGTCTGAATGGTTTTCTGAGGGTGGTCTTAGTCTGAATGGTTTTCTGAGGGTGGTCTTAGTCTGAATGGTTTTCCACTCTCTCTCCAGACAAATTGAAGTTAGACTTCCCTCTAAATCCGATCTTCCTCATCCCCAGTACATTAAAGTAATTAGAAGGTCATGTGTGGGCTGGAGGGTTACAAGACCCCGGGACTACAAATGTGATGCACAGTGCCCGAATGTTCAAGGCCGTAGTCAGGGAGGGATTTTGGGGGGTTCAAACCCACCTAAATTTTATGAATAATATCTATATGGCTTTATTTATGGCTCAAAAAATATCAAAATTAAGGTACAAGTACAAATTAGGGAGCGCTGTTTCTAGAGGTGTTTAATATTTAGAATTTTTCCCAGCCTCCGGTAGTTGGGGGATGTGACCACCAAACCCCCCCTGAAACTATTGGCTGGCTACGGCCTTGCGGATTTTGATAACATGTCGTCTTTTTTTGGTTCATCATAGACAATACTTATGTGTACATAAACTCTGATCATGATCCCCTGGTTGTAGAAATGTATATTTTATAGGTCTATTTTCTTGGACTTTTTTTGTCATTTTGGAATCATTTTTAGGAATTTTTGAGTAATTTTTAGTCATTTTAAGGAATTTTTTGAGTCATTATAGGCTTTCTTGTTGAATAAGTATATTACAATCGATATTTTTATAAACGCATAAATATTTTAAATACACATTTGTCGGAATGAGAAGCTAATACAGTCGATGAACTTTGTATCCTTTTTGCTTACTTCTGAAGCAGATAGGGTGACCTGGTGGTCTAGGGGTAAGGTGTCAGGCTTTTGTGTTGGAGGTCCGGGGTTCAATCCTCGATCCCGGCACAGATTTATCTGATTGCCAAACCCTTCCTTCACCTCTGACAAGACGTGTATTAATCACAACTTGTGAATGTGTGGAATGCCAGTCCTGGTTTGGATCCCACGTTAAACTCTAGGTCCTCCATTTCATCTCACAATCACCCTACCATTGCACATTAGTGTAAGTGCGTATAACCCGGATGGGTAGTAAGACGCGGCGCTAATAGTATTGATAATATTTCTGAAGCAGATATTTTAAAATCAATATTATATATAAAAGAATATTAGAGAGTAGTTGTTAGAGACATTTCATTTCTTAAGTATTTGTTAGTTTTGTAAAGTGCGAGTTTGATTTATTCGCGCGCATTTATTACGACTCTTTGTTCATATTTTTTCGAAAATTCAAAGTCATATTTTAAAATCCTTAGGTCATTTTATATGTAGATTTTTATAATTTTTATCTCATCAAAATCCGGGTCCTGATGATGACATTATTCAGTCCACTTAATTATCGGTTTCTAATTTATATTAAGATAAACAAAAATGCTTCTAAATTTGTAGACAACCTGTGGGAGTATATTGTGTTATTTATAAACAATCTCTTGATACAAACGTATAAACACTTTTTTTTATTGAATACTGACTGGTGCTACTAGTTTTGTAATCTACACAATTAGAGGGTGGAGGATAATTTAACAACTTAATATATCAGGCCTACCAACCACGCAACCAACCCTTCTGTACCCAATATGTTCCCACAATGGCAAACCACCCAACACATGCAAGTAAAGTAGTAAAGTGTTTATGTGCTTGTTTACACATGTGAGGATGTGAGTGTGTGAGGATACATGAATGAGTCTCACAGCCTCATGTGGTTGCTACTATCTATAGAGTTCTGCTATCGTAAACTGAGAATCTCTCGTCGACTTTTGAACCCTGCTTGCTATAAAATTGGCTGAGATGAATGAACTTCCGGCATGATCAACGCTCTCTTTCTAATCTGTTTGAAAAAAAAAAAGTTTGGTGCCCTCCCACCATTTCAGAGAGGTTGAAGGGAGGTCAAATTCATATCGAAGGGACCCTGGTTCAACCCTGAACGACTCCAAGAGACCGGGGTAGGGCGTGTTAGCATAATATGCTATTGTGGCGATCGACGTTGGCTGCAATACTTCTCTTATGATTGATATTTTATTGTAATATAGCTCTCTTTAAAGATTAGTTGATAAAAGTGCATTTTATATATTGCAATAGATACAATTAATAGGATTAAAAAACTCTTCTACCATATTTATTAAATTTAACTACCCGATTCGTTGGCCGCATGGTATAAGGCGCTACGCTAACAATAGACTAGACTTCCAATGATGGGGAGATCATGAATCGATCCCAGTCGGGTGTACAGAGGATGGTCTTAGCTACAGTTGTATAGTTAGAGTAGTATTGTAATTTGTATACTTATCTATCTCTACGCAAATGCTCGTACACTTCCTCTAAATTCAACCTTCCTCATCGTACTCCATTAACGTAATTATTATATAAGCGTATGAACCGAATGGGTAGTAAGAAGTGATGTAGAAACAAACTCATTTAAAGGGCAAGGTGCACCCTAATCAAGTTTATGACACAGCGTGAGGAGGGGAAATATTAAAGACATGCATCAGAATTCGCTTGGAGTTGGTAAATATCACCGTGAAGATCCCAACATGGAGAAATGTCTCTTCATTACACACGGCTGGGATTACAACTTTACCGAATATTATTCTTTTTGCATGTGTTGAAACCGTTATCTAAAGGGTTCACTATCTTATTAAATATCGGGTCTTAGTCAAATATGTTTAGAAAATAAGTAGGGGTAGGACGCTCCAATCCTAGATTAATTGAATCCTCAAATCCTACGATTTTCGAGAGATTTGAGATTCGTAAAAATCTAAAAATATTATCTCAACACAATAAATGAAGAACTTGACTTGATATAACAATTTTAATCAATTGGTAAAAGGAATTCTATGGACATGTGTAGTTGGTAGAGTATCATCATCATCATCATCATCATCATCATCATCATCATCATCATCATCATCATCATCATAATCATAATCATCATCATCATCATCATCATCATCATCATCATAATCATAATCATAATCATCATCATCATCATCATCATCATCATCATCATCATCATCATCATCAACATCAACCACAACTGTTTACAGCTTGTGGCCGGATCAATTTAATAAAATGCCTCCATCTTCCTATATCCTTCCACCAGTCTTCTTCCTTTAGTTTACAAAATAACAAAATAGAAAAAATTGTATTAATATAATTAATTTTACAAAAAAAGTTCTTTTTGTTGTTTTTGACGTAATATACTTGACAAACAAAATTATCATTAAGTCAGTAGCAGCGAAAATTAAACAACTTTTTAATTTTTAGACTATATTTTAAATATTTACACTTTTAACTAAAATTGTACATTTTTAAAGATTCAAGAATTCGAATTTGGATTCTAGATTTGAAACAAAATTTAAGATTCGGATCAAAAAATATAGGATTACAATTATATCTATAAATAAAGATTATGTTAATTAAATGAGATACATTATTTTTTATAGATTTACTTATTGGGAGTGCTAAAAATCATGTTAAATCAAGTATTTAAAAAATTTCTGAATAAAAGATTAGCTGCCCCCTGTGAGGTTTGAACTCACGACCCCTGGTTTACAAGACCAGTGCTCTGCCGCTGAGCTAAAGGGGCTGTTGAGGTAATGACTTCTAGGTATATTCTATGTATTGTGATGATAATGTCATCCATCTATCTATACATATCGACACTTCAGACAGCCCCACCAAATGGAAACCGTTGACACAGGTGAACACAGAAATATCGTGTACAGTCTGTTATATTGTAAAATAGAGACCTTCATACCATGCACAAGCACCCAGTGGCTACACACATAAATACATCGCAGACTGTATCCTGTCATTTATCCAGCACACAGGGATGGAAACGATATATCGATATAAACAATACATCGATTTATTTACAAACAACATCTATATATTTATATCGATGTTTTCGTATCCGATGTATGCATCGATATATTTCACAAATCGGACAATGCTTTAATTGAGTTTAAAACTTGTGAATCAAATTAAATTGAACGATTTTTGTACAATTTTTATTAAAATTGTTTGATATTTTAATTTCTTTTACAATACGATAAAAAAAATACAATTTCTCGCAGAAGGTAGCTTTTCGCGTCCCTCCCATCCTTATTTAAGAGTTTCAATTAAAACACCTGCTTCTAGGTATTTCGTTAACGATTATGATCTCCTTCCTTAATTGTCTCAGCTAAAACACTGCTTCTAGCTATCTCTTAACGACTATACTCTGCTTCCTTAACTGTGTCAAGGAAAAACACTGCTTCTAGCTATCTCTTAACGACTATATTCTGCTTCCTTATTTTGCTCAAGGAAAAAACTGCTTCTATTTATCTCTTAACGAATATACTCTGCTTTGTTAAGAGTTTCAACTAAAACACTGCTTCTAGCTATCTCTTAGCGACCATATTCTGCTTTGTTAAAATTCTAAACTAAAACACTGCTTCTAGCTATCTCTTGGCGACTATACTCTGCTTACTTAAGAATCTCAACTAAAACACCTGCTTCTAGCTACCTTTTAATGACTATAATCTGCTCCTTTAATTATCTAAAGGGGTAAAAAACTGTTTATAGGTAGCTCTGCATGGCTCAACCCTAGGTTAGGTTATATTCTTCATGCTCTCTTCAGGAAAACGATGTTGCAGCTCCTTTTCAAATACACCTCCTCGTCTTGTTTCGCCTGTAGTAGATGGCTGGTAGCCCTAACGGTCAATTAGACGCACGGCGGTAGAATAATATACACCCCAGTGGTTGTCTTATGGCTTGTGTAGTCGGTGCTATTTTTGGGCGAAACATTGAACACAGGTCAAATCCATCAACTGTAGAGTTCAACCGACTGATAAAAGACCAACTTTAAAAAAAATATATAGCAACAGAACTGCCAACAAGATTAATTTGATCTATTGGTGCTTTTAACGCTTTTCATTTCGAGAGGGGG
>CABFWO010002021.1:85795-114034 GCA_902155825.1 Timema genevievae | reverse complement strand
GGGGGTCAATGCCAAGATTTATCTACCCACGTTTGGAAACCGCGTCCAATAAAATGAGCTCTAAATAGGCTACGAATATTTTTTCTATTATTTATTTTTAAATCATAAATTTCATCACAATTTTTCAGGCGACACGAGCTTAGTAGTGAGCGGTCAGCGCTAGTGTCTCTGATCTAGGTAGAAGTGTCATTCGTGGAATCTCGGGGGAATAATTTGGGGACGTTCAAGTATTACGTAAGCACCTTAAGGGAAAAAGGGGGGGAGGTCAGAACAATACTTACATAAGGTATAGAGAGGGGCAAGAATAGCCCAATGACACAAGCAAACCCAAATGGACACAAAATAGTTAAGTGTTGTAACGTGGATTTAAGGCGCTTGGTCATCAGATTAAAAATAACTCCGAGTTTTTTAAACTATAGTAATAATTATTCTATTCACTAATAATTTTATTTTTATAATGTAAATTAAACAATTTTTTTTCCTAAATGGTTTTCCACTATCCCTCCACGCAAATGCGGGTTCACTTCCTCTAAATTCAACCTTCCCAATTCCTAATCCATTAGTACTTAAGCGTATAACCCGAACGGGTAGTAAGACGTGGTGCTAAAATTAATTAATTAACTAAGCCATTTAATGTGAATATTTCGCACCATTAATTTACATCTCTACGTTAATAATTACCAGAAATTTATAAATTATATAAAAACATAATGGTTATTCCTGTGAAAAAAAACACAAAAAAAATTGACAAATATAATGTAAGTGAGATCGGGGGTATATGGGAGGTTTGGTTGTTTGCTTATTTTCACCTATAAATGGGGAAAAGGGTTCCAAAATGAATAAAATGGGGGCTTACGTAATATTTGAACGCTCCCCCTTTTACTTTATCGCTATCTTACAGGTAGAGAAATTATTGTGATTGTCAAAAAATCGAACTCGAGATTTGGACGAATCTCGACGTTTCATGACCCCCCCGAATCCGAAAAAGTTGTTTTTGAATTTCCGTCTGTCTGTCTGTATCTCCAACTAGAGCCTAAACTATTTTACCGATTGAGCTAAAATTGGTACCTAGGGTTTTCGTTGCCCCTAGGGGTTTTTGGAATTGGATATCTAACCCTAAAATTAAGGGTAGTTTATTGAAGGGAAAAAAGAGAAATATTCTATTTTCTCAAAATCGGCTCCAACGATTTTGATAAAATTTAATTTCAAAACATTTATAAATATTCCAATAAAAAAAAAAAAAAATGGCTAATCTCAATATTTCGGTAAAATTACTTTAAGGACTCCGGTCTGATGCGTAAATTAACATTTTTTTTATCATATCTCCGAAACTATTTGAGATATTAAATTACTTATCATTGAAAATATGTAGGTCTATTTATAATACACATATTTTATTCGAAACATATTTTTATTAAACCAATAGCTTTCAAGCTAGACACAAATATAAATATTTTTTAACTTTTCTAAAACTAAAGGTAAAGTATTGCGACCGTAAAAAAAATTAACCTGAATTGTTAATAATGGATGTCAACGTCTCATGAATCCCCGAACCCTAAAAAGTTGTTTTTGCAACGCCGTCTGTCTGTGAGTCTGTCTAACCCTAAAATTAAGAGCAGTTTACTAAAGGGTGACAAGAGAAAAATTCAATTTTCTCAAAATTGGCTATAACGATTTTGATTAAAATTCGTATATAGGCGTTGATTAAGATTATAAACAAAATGGCTTTTTTCATTTTCCCATGAAAACTACTTTTAGGCTTCTTTACAGAAGCAAAAATTTCTATATCTCCGCAACTATTTGAGATACTAAATAACTTATCATTGTAAGATTTTAGTAATATTAAAAATTTTAAACTTTTATTTGAAATATATTTTTATAAAAGCAATAGTTTCTGAGATATTGGCAAACATATTAATACAATTTTGTGAGCTCTAGTTGTGAAGAGATACTACTTAAGTTAAAACGCAATAATTCTCTAATGCCACAGAGTAAGTAAACAAGTTAATCTTTCAAGAAGTTGATATTGTTTTTCCTTTAACCTCTCAGGGGAAATGTTTGTACAGCACAGGGGCGAATCCAGGATTTTCGTGAGGAATGGGGGTTAGGGACGCGGGTGCTGCCATCTGGATTGGGTTGATGAGGGGCATGGGGGGAACCTCAAGAAATATTGAAATAAAAATACTTCAAAATTTGAGAGTAAATTTTTAAGTAATTTTTCAGTGTGTCGCTAAACTTGAGAATAATCTTCTAATGAAAGGTATAACTCGAAATTTGCTATTAGTATTGAAATTTATTATAAGTAAATAATATCAACAAATAGTGATTATTAAGAGGGGAATAAGTTTGAACACTATAACAATTATTATATAAATAGTTTTTTAGCTATTAAATCAACTAGACAAAATAGATGGAATTATTCAGATTTTGAACAGTCGAACTTTAACTCAACTAATTATTTCTCACTCAAACTCGAAGTTTTACCGCCAAGCCATACTAACAAGTTATGTGTGTGGTATTATTCAAAGATTTAGTTTAATGCACGTTATTTAAAAATCAATTATTTTAAAGATCTTCATTTATTATTAATCATTGAAATAGTAATAGTAAAAATGATAGAATAAATTTAAACCTAAACAAGGTTTTGTGCAACAAGATGAGAGGCGCGCAACTTAAATTTGGGTATTTTCATTAATGCCTATTTTCACAGTTTTAATACTTAATGCGCTTTTTGTCTTAAGTATTTATAATAATTACCGTATATTAATCATTTAATAATATTACCAATAACAATTTTAAAAATGAAATCTGGTTAGTGAGATAGTATTACGTGACAATAAAACTAGTATTTACTTTAACATTGATTTAATTGGTTTAATTTCTTGAGGGGGCGCGCGAACCCCATGCTCTCGTCCTGGATCCACCCCTGGTACAACAATGATCTATCTCTCTCATTTTAGAATCAATAGTCAATAATTACTTATTTCATTGGTCAAAATTTATAAAAGAGAAATTTAGTAGCAATACGATAACCATATGATGTGCATCCCCTAATAAAATGCCGAAAAATGTAACCGGAAGTCAAAATTTTAATACGAAATGTGGACCCTTGGTGACCCAATATCAATATATTTTTATTGGTCCAAATATACAAATGAAGATTTTAATTTTTTTTAAATAAAATTATAAAATTTAAAAAACCGTGAGTCAAAAAATGTTTTACTTATGTGTAGCGCAATTTATTCTCGGGTTCACTAGTGTATATTATATTACGAATTTTGAGTAAATATCTCCATTTTTAAACAATAGAGCGAGAAAGTCCATGCGGAGTTCCTTACCATTTATTTTTCATGGTTTTAGTTTTATAGAATGTAACAGAAAAAAAAAATTCCGTTTGATAATTTTTTTTTTGTACAATGTAGATACTTTTCGACTGAAGGTTAAACTTTTGACGCACGCGATAAAAGAAATACACAACAAGAAACAAACTATAGAAACTAGTAGAGATGAATGGCGTGTGAAACTGTCCGTCTGTCTGTCTGTATCTCAGCCTACCGATCAGGATAAAACTTGGTATCTAGGGTTTTAATAACGTCCCCCAGAGGAATTTTTTAAATTATATATTTTACCCTAAAATTAAGGGTAATTTTATTTGAGAACGAAAAGAGAGAGAAAAAAAAAAAGAGTTTTTTTCTCCAAAACTGGCTCTTAACGGTTTTGATTAAAACTCGTATTTAGGCTCTGTTTAACATGAAAAACAAAATGGCAAACCTCAGATTTCCATGAAAATTACTTTGAGGGTACTTTACATAAACGTAAATTTACAATTTTAACAACATCTCCACAAATCTTTGAGATTCGAAATAACTTATCATCGCAAAGTTGTAGAACCATTAAAAATATACAACTTTTCTTCTTTCTTTCTTTTTAGCACCGCGTCTTACTACCCGTTCGGGTTATACGCTTAAGTACTAATTACACTAATGGATTAGGAATTGAGAAGGTTGAATTTAGAGGAAGTGAACCCGCATTTGCGTGAAGGGAGAGTGGGAAACCATTTAGGGAAAAACCACCCCCAGTTCACCCGACCGAGATTCGAACCTCGATCTCCCCGTCCTCGGTGGTCTGGCTCAACACGACTAGCGCGTTAACCAACTACGCCACCGAGGTGGGTTATACAACTTTTGTTTGAAATATATTTTTATAAAACCGTGATATTAGCAAATATATGTATTAAATGACGGTCTGGGAAATGAAAGTTTATTTTTATTATCTTTGATGGACATAGATATTCTTTTAGACATAATGTTTCTGCAACAATATCTATTATTGCATTTCACACATCTTACGAGTTTCTTTTTTAGAAAATGTCTCCTTTTTTAGGCGGCTATCGGCAACTTAGACACCATCCAAGCGGACAGATTGAAAAAATTGAGTAATATTCTATTTGGTTCACGATAGCTTGGGCCTTTTTTTCCCCTGACAGTTGAAAATCTAATAATACAGCTCCATATCCATGGGGCATGGACATGTAATGAGGGAGGAAAAGGAGAGAATGCTGAAGAAAATGTTAAAAATGAAGTATGTGGGAAAAAGTCCTCAGGGGAGGCCAAGAAAGAGATAAGAGAGGCAGATAACAGAAAGTGTTCAAGTGAAAAGAGAAGAATGGAAGGATAGAGGAAGATGGAAGCATTTTAATAAACTGAGCCGGCCACCGGCTGGAAACAATTTATGATGATGAAGATTCATGCAGCTCGCTGACGTGTTTGATTTATATTTTCTACGAGTGAAGCCACTTTATCATCTCACTTGTCAAATTGACATAATATATTTGGCAAGAGAATTAATGAAGGACTATTTTCATTTTTTCACTTTTCAGTTGAACCTGTTGAAAAAAGAGTCAAATCTATCGTGAACCTATTTACATCAAAAATTTGAACTTTTACAGAACAAACCCCCACCGTTAGTCGCGCGGACTAAACTTCAAACTCGTCTGGTCTGGTTTTACGTTGACGGGAAGGTTGGGTTCTAATCTCAGCCGAATGGTTTTCCATTCTCCTTCCACGCAAGGCTGGTTACATTGTGTTTAAAATTCCACCGCCCATCCGAGCTATACGCATATTATCGCTGACATGGTTATAGAGGAATAAGATAGAATCTAAAGGAAATTAACCACAAATTTGCGTGGAGGGAGAGAGGGAAAAACATTTTGTGGAAAACCCCATCTTAAAACACCTTTTTGGAATTTTAGACCCGAACCTCAGGTCGACGGTTGAACTAGACCGAGTGAAACTGATGCCTCAGTCCAAGTGACCATTGCCGCGGGTGACGTAGAGCCTGGAAGAACATCTGTCTGTTTTAACGCCAAAATTATTATTGAATTATTCTAAGGAGTTTGGGATGGGGGATGGTTGTTTTAGAAAAAGTGCACCTGCATTTGCATCAAAAGGTTGTGCACCCAGCCGGGAATTGAATTCCAATCTCCCGTCACAGGACAAACCAGACGATACTTACGTCATCACTCTGGATACAAATCTAAATTAACTTTTCGAAACAATCGTACAAACTTTCTCATAAAGTCTGTTATAGCTTGTATCAAAATTTAAAAAAATCAGACCTCATTAAACTGCCCTCAAATTATTTTATTTAGATTAATGAAAGTTTATTAATCTCCGTCAATCCCCAGATATCCATTTTAAACAAAGTAGTCAAACCATTTAAAAAAAATTCAAATACTTAAAAATCACTCAACAGTAACTACCATTAATCTAAGAGATATAATCAAACTAAATAAAGCACTTTGAGGTGTGACCATACAGCTTCCAAATATCAAGTTTGAACAAAATCCGTAGAGTGGTTTTACTGTAGCCCCAGAAATAGACAGACAGACAGACAGACAGAATTAGGCTCGGGGACCCGTAAAACGTTAAGATTCATAAACTCGAGGATGAATTTTTTCACGATACATGAGAAAGTAATAAAACAGTAATAATTTTACTACAATAAAAAAGTATCAATCAGTTCCAAAAAACTGTTTCTGCTGTCGCGTGGTCTGACGCGCTACTCTCACAGTAGACTAGATTGCCGATAACTAGGAGATCCAGGTTCGAGTCTTGGTCAAGGTGTATTTAGGGTGATATTTTTATAAATAGTATTCCACTCCACGCAAATGCGGGTACACTTCCAATAAATATAACCCTCCCTAATTCCTAAAACCATTATTGTAATTAGTACATAAGCGTATAACCCAAACAGGTAATAAGACGCGCTGTTAATAAAAGAATTACCAAAAGCCCCCAACACCCAGAATTCCAACTCACCTGTGACGCTCTGCCCTCTCGCCGCCCTCATCCAGACAAGAAGCACCAACCCCCAGAGGGGCCAAGCCGTCCCAGACGATGTAATCCTCGGCCTCATTCTTCAAAGCACCATTCACACGGTCAAATCCTCCCTCCCCCACACACAAACACACACTCACACGGTCCAATCTTTGTTTGTTTTCCCTCACGCACCGCCTCGGACTCCCGTTCCACTCATCTTCTCGCACCTCACACCTCTCACTTGGACCCGGGGTGGACTCTCGACACGAGGACAATGTTCAGAGACGCCAACACTCGCCCGGAGGAGGAATTATTCATCTCCAGTCGCGTGATACGAACAGAAGAAAGAGATGAGTTTTAAGTACTTTCGCAGACTCAGAAAGAGTACATCGGTTCCTGAAACGGCCTTCCTTCCTCCCTCTTTCCCCCGCTACTTTATCTCTCTCTCTCTACTGGGAATGTCCCCGGGACATCCTCCAGAGACAAGATGCCCTTTCTCCTCCTCCGTCTTGGTCCGGTCTCTGTACGCGCATGCGCCAACAGTTGATTATCTTCAGACCTCTCGCGAGAACACTTGTCTTGGATGTGCCGAGATACCATTTGATGAAACTGACTGGGCGCAGATTTGAGACCAGTCACTTAGCGGGTCATTCCACAACAGAATAAAGAGAAAGAGATAAAAAATAACAACGACGGATATTTATCTCCGCCACAGTTCCCCCGCTCTCTCGTCACGATATCTTTGCTGATCATCTCTTCACGGGGCTCTTTAAAATAAGAGATAAATGGTGGGGTGCACAACACAGACTTTCTTTCTCTTTTATCTTAAAATAGACATTTACCCAAAACCCATAAGATTAGGTCTGTACATTGTTGTAGAAACACTACACCGAAGATCATAAAGGAATATAATATACACTGTTACAGAAAACTTGAGAAAAGAGAAACATCTTTGTCCATCGAAAAGCATAAGAATCAATTTCATTTTAAAAAACCTGAATTAAAAACGAATATGTATATTGGCTTATAAAAATACATTTCAAATAAAAGGTATTTTATCTATAATATTACTACTAACTTTACAGTGATAAGATATTACGTATCTCATAAAGTTGCAAAAAAAATGATCAAAATTGAAAATTTTCCTGATGTTAAGTACCCTCAAAATCATTTTCATGAGAAAACGAGAGTTTCTATCTTGTTTATAATGCTAAACAGTGTCTAGATATAGAATTTAATCAAAATCGTTAAAGTGAGTTTCGAGAAAATCAATTTTTTCTCTTTTCGCCATTCAGTAAACTACTCTTAGGTTGGAAATCTAGTTCCAAAAACCCCTCGGGGGGAACTTATAAAAACCTCAGGTACCAAGTTCTAACCCAATTAATAAAACAGTTTTGGCTCTAGTCCGAGGTACAAACAGAATGACGAGATGGCCTTTCGAAAACAACATTTTCTGTCTTAGACGGTTATGAAACGTCGATATTCATTCAAATCTCGAATTATATATATATATATATATAGTCTATCACAATACTTCCTCTCTACGAGGGCTAGAGAGAAAATAAAAAAGGTTTATTATGCACTTAAAAAGACTCACGAAGCTATTTTCTAATTGTCACCGATTCTTACAACTCTTTCGGGTTATATGCATATGTACTCAATACGTTAGTGTTTTAGTGATGAAGAAGGTTGATTTAAGAGTAAATGTAGTCGCATTTGCACTGAGAAGGGGGTGGGAAAACATTTAGGGAAGAAAACAAAATACCTCAGTGTATCCTGACTAGATTCAAACCCCGATGTCTCCATCAGCAGCGAACTCAGTCTAATGCGAGAGTGACGCGTTGGGCCGTTCTATTACCGATGCGGGAGTGGTCCAAGTTTGATTGAAACGGGGTGTACAGGTAAAACTGACATTTAAGGAACCTTATCTCTGAATGTTTATTACATAAATATATATATTAAGGACACTCTGACGCTTAATTTAAACCTAAAGCTTGGTTCACAACAAGTATGCCGAATACTGAGACCAGAAACCTGTGTTGAACCATAATGCGTTATAATACAAACTAGAAACAGCTTATTGACATGATCTATTTTCTAGTGGATAGACAAATATTTAATGTTATTATCTCGATAGAAGTTTTATAATAATTATTGTGTCTTGTAGAGAAATCAAATCATAACAGGACAAAGACACAAGCGCCTCCCCTTTAACTTCTTATGTCAAATAATTTCACAATAGTAGACACAGCTGTCTGCTAGTATCTCACTTTGTAAGCGCATTCCCACTGATTGAGTCGATTGATTTTATGAATTCGTCTCGCTTTTCTCGTTAGGGGCTCCGCCCCCAAACCCCCAGTGAGTTTTCTTTGCAAGTGGATGTAAACTAATATAATTCCAGCGTTGTTTTGAATGTAACAACTTAAAGTTACCGGTATTGTATTGTATTTTTCACACATTATTTTAGTTTCTACATATTTATAGGGTAGCTAGAATCATCAAATTTGGCACGACTATGGCAATTAGATGTGCCAATATGCCTACCAAATTTTATGATTCTAGCTGTCCCTTAAGTATGTCAGAAAATTAAATAATTTGTGGAGAATATGCCAAATTTACCTAAAATCCAAAAATCTAGCTCTATCTAAGGTATAACCGATGGAGATACGACAAAAAGTAATAGGACCAAACTTATGGATCTTGCCAAATCCGTAGCTGCTGGTACTATCCGTTTTTTGATAGATCTTACCGTTTAGCCACAAGAGACCTCCAAAGAAAGGTTCGCACCGACTTTAAAGTTGCTCCGTCATTTTGAATTTTTTTCAGGGGTTAAAAATTAAAATTTTTAACTTTTTAGAATTTTCCCGTCGGTTACAGGCTAGAAGCTATAAGTATGCCAAATTTCAAGTTTCTATCTCACCTGGAAGTAGGTAAACATTAATGTCAGTGAGTGAGTGAGTGAGTGAGTCAGTCAGCCATGTTGCTTTATAATAGTATAATTGGATCTCCAAAGCTGATGTTGCCGCGCAGAAATAGGAAAGCTGAAGTTATTTCAATTGGTGACAAGTGGACAACGAAGAAGGCTGAAACCTTGTGTTTGGTCCAGAGAGATCCTCACGTGATTACGTTTCTGCTCTTGTTTTGTTTTGCCGGTGAACGTATCAATCCACAGGTCTCTTTTAGCACCACGTCTTACTACCCATTTGGGTTGTACGCTAATACACTAATTACGCTAATAGTTTTAGAGATTAGGAAGGTTTATATTTTAGGAATTGTACCCACGTTGGCTTGGAGTGGAAAAAACCATCCTCAGTGCATCCGACCGGGATTTGAACCTCAATATCCCGATCATACCTCAATATCCCGATCATCAGCAGTATAGTCTACTTAGACCATGTGGCCACCGAGATGGGTGAATCCACAGTAACTCCGTGACATGGACATATGGTGCGCGTTGTGCCGGTGTTGCTCTGAGGAGAAGCGAAGTGTTGACTGGGAGTACAGACACCTTCCCTCCCTCCCGCCAATGTGGGGACCACATGGAATACGCATACATTCCCCTCTCACTGTAGTACATCTCTACTAGATAGAGAGTGACCGTCTAGTACATCTCAACTAGCTAGAGAGTGATTGTCTAGCACATCTCAACTAGCTAGAGAATGACTGTCTAGTACATCTCAACTAGCTAGAGAGTGATTGTCTAGTACATCTCAACTATGCAAGAGAGTGACTGTCTAGTACATCTCAACTAGCAAGAGAGTGACTGTCTAGTACATCTCAACTAGCTAGAGAGTGACTGTCTAGCACATCTCAACTAGCTAGAGAATGACTGTCTAGTACATCTCAACTAGCTAGAGAGTGATTGTCTAGTACATCTCAACTAGCAAGAGAGTGACTGTCTAGTACATCTCAACTAGCAAGAGAGTGACTGTCTAGTACATCTCAACTAGCTAGAGAGTGACTGTCTAGTACATCTCAACTAGCTAGAGAGTGACTGTCTAGTACATCTCAACTAGCTAGAGAGTGACTGTCTTGTAACTTCACACAGTAAAGCTTTCTTTAATTCTTGTCATTTGTTACTCGAGATTTTAATGGGTGTCGATATACTGAACTTTTTGGCAGTGCCATCTGTCTGTGCGTCTGTTTGTTACTGGGACTAGAACATATACAATTTTACCAATCAAGCTAAAACTTGGTATCTGGTATTCATAAGGTTTCACAGAGGAGTATTTTGGAATTAAATGTTTAACTCACAAATTCGTATCTTTACATTGTTTAACATTACAAGCAAAATGGCATGTTTCATTTTCACATGAAAATTATATTGAAAGGACTCTACCCAAACAGCTATCTCCAGTTTTGGTCATAACTCCAAAACTCTCTGAGATACAAAATAACTTATCATTTTAAAGTTGTAGGATTGTTAAAAATAAAATAGCTTTTATTTAAAATAATATTTTATAAAATCAATTTTTTCCGAGCTTTAGCCATTTATATTCAAACAGATCTTTGGGAAATAAGGAGTTGAAATTGCACGTAACAATTAATATGATTCTGTAACAATGTCTACTTTTTGGCAAAATACGATTTATTTTTTTCCCATTATGTTTCTATAACAATGTATATAATTTCTTTTCACACGAGCTATAAACATTGTTTAGATAAAAGAACTAGAAATAATGTGTGGTGTATCGCAATATTTAAAATTACTTTCTTACCCCCGCGTCTTACTACCCGTCCGGGCTATACGCATAATCAATAATTAAGCTAATGTGTTAGGAATGAGGTTGGTTGAATTAGGAGGTATTGTACCCTCATTTACGTAGATGGAAAATGGAAAACTATTTATGGAAAACCTCTCTTAGTACAACTGACCAGGGTTTATTATTATTATTATTATTATTATTATTAGCACCGCGTCTTACTACCCGTTCGGGTTATACGCACTTAGCTAATGTGTGATGGTAGGGTGATTGTGAGATGAAATGGAGGACCTACAGTTTAACGTGGGATCCGAACCACGGTGGAGGCCTGGCATTCCACACATTCACAAGTTGTGGTTGATACACGTCTTGTCAGAGGTAGAAGGAAGGGTTTGGGCAATCAGATAAATCTGTGCCGGGACCGAGGATTGAACCCCGGACCCCCAGCACAGAAGTCCGACCCCTAGACCACCAGGTCACCCTGACCAGGGTTTGAATCCCGATCTAACTGTCATTGGCAGTCCGGTCTATTATGAGAGTGACGCCTTAGACCATTAGACCACCGGAGTGGGTTCATACACCTGTTACATTCACAGTTTGTGATCTAAATATCGATAATATATGATCAGTTTCTACATTTATATTTATGTACAAATAATCGCGTCCCATTTTAACAGGATGAAATAAATATTACAACACATTCATACACACTTTCGCAGATAGTCTGTTCTAGCTGAAAACTAATAAAAATAAATGGTACGGTGCACCACACAGACATTCTCTAGCTTTTATTTTAAAATATCCATTTTACTAAAAACTCGGTAAGATTAGGTCTGTACATTCTTGTAGAAACATTACACCAAAGATAATACATGAAATAATACTGACTGTTACTTACTCTATGACATTAGGAACTAGGAACACCGTTACAGAAAAACTGAGAGAAGAGAAACATCTTTGTCCACCAAAGAGCATAAGAATCTAATACATTTTCAAAAGCCAGAGTTAAAAAGTATATTTATTTGCTTATAACTCAGAAACTATTGGTTTTATAAAAATATATTTCAAATAAAATATCTTTTTATCTTTAATAGCACTACAATTTTACAATGATAAGATATTTCGTATCCCTAATAGCTACGGAGAATTGATCAAAATAGGAAAATTTCCCTCATGTAAAGTGCCCTCAAAGTCATTTTCATGAGAAAATGAGAATTACCATCTTGTTTATAATGATAAACTGCGTCTAGATATACAATTGAATCAAAATCGTTAGAGTGAATTTTGATAAAATTTATATTTTTTATATCTTTTTGCCCTTCAGTGAACTACTCTTAGGGATAGACATCTAATTACAAAAATCCCTTTGGGGAACCTTATGAAAACTCCGGTTACCAAGTTACAGCCCGATCTGTAAAATAGTTTAGTCTCTAGCAGACAGATGGACGGTATCGCGAAAACGACTTTTTTTTTTGTTTCAGGGGGTCATGAAACTTCGACATTTATCAACATCTCGAGTTAGAATTTTTTGATGATCACAATATTTCTCTCTTCGAGGTGTCGAGAGAAAAAAATGAAGGGCTATCAATAAACTACCTTTAAAACATTTCTCCTAGGGAAAACCCAATGATTTGATAATCATACCACACTCTTAATATATAGGTGTTAAGAAAATTTTTCTTACCGTTAGCAAACATTATTCAAAATTTAGTCGTCATTAAACTAACCTTAATTTTAGAGCTAGAAGCAAAATCAATATTCATTTTTTCTCGCTGTTTGACCATATAACATCTAAATATCAAGTATAAACGACATCCATCAAACAGTTTAGGGTGTAGCCCCAGGTATACATAATTGTAACACCCCCGTTTTTGTGTTTTCAGGCCACATAAAACGTTAAAATGGGTCATAATCTCAAGGTCTAAACTATAAATAACTACAGTAAGTTCTTTACAATTTGTTCTACATTCAGGTCCTGCACGAATACATCTCATTTTCTTAGTGCGCCTATCGGTGTTCTCACACGCAACCCGCTTGACTCAGACGTACGAAAGGTAGGCAGGTGATTCTACCTCACGGCGCCAAAAATACACGTCCAGTTTCGTACTAGCAAAATATAATACGGAGAAATAAATAAAATCAAATATTACATTTATTTAGTTAAAAGGGGTATTTAAGTACCTATTCCGTTTACAATTAGGTTTTTTTTAAAAAAAGGTGCGGTGGTCCTTATGTGACTGAGGCTGTCAGCAAGTTCTTCAAGATTTTACCAGAATAGAAGGGTGCCAGTTGGTTCTTCAAGAATGTACCAGAATAGAAGGCTGCCAGTTGGTTCTTTAAGAATGTACCAGAATATAAGGCTGCCAGTTGGTTCTTCAAGAATGTGTCAGGGCCGTACTGCGAGATTACTGCGTGTGAATGACCCAGCTCTTCCACCAAGGTCACCGCTTGATCTCCGACCCGGCAATTCGGACTCTCTATCAAACATTCGTTCTTGCCTCACAGCTCGGCGGATTCCCAGGGGGTTCACGGACAAACAGAGCTACAGGGTGTTCACGGACAAACAGAGCTACAGGGTGTTCATGGACAAACAGAGCTACATGATGTTCATGGACAAACAGAGCTACAGGATGTTCATGGACAAACAAAGCTACAGGATGTTCACGGACAAACAGAGCTACATGATGTTCATGGACAAACAAAGCTACAGGATGTTCATGGACTAAACAGAGCTACATGATGTTCATGGACAAACAGAGCTACAGGATGTTCATGGACAAACAGAGCTACATGATGTTCATGGACAAACAGGGCTGCAGGGTGTTCATTGACAAACAGAGCTACAGGGGGTTCATGGACAAACAGAGCTACAGGGGGTTCATGGAAAAACAGAGCTACATGATGTTCATGGACAAATAGAGCTACATAATGTTCGTGGACAAACAGAGCTACAGGGTGTTTATAGATAAACAGAGTTACAGGGGGTTCATGGACAAACAGAGCTACAGGGTGTTTATGGACAACAGAGCTACAGGGGGTTCATGGACAAACAGAGCTACAGGTTGTTTATAGATAAACAGAGTTACAGGGGGTTCATGGACAAACAGAGCTACAGGGGGTTCATGGACAAACAGAGCTACAGGGGGTTCATGGACAAACAGAGCTACAGGGGGTTCATGGACAAACAGGGCTACAGGGGGTTCATGGACAAACAGAGCTGCAGGGTGTTCATGGACAAACAGAGCTACATAATGTTCATGGACAAATAGAGCTACATAATGTTCGTGGACAAACAGAACTACAGGGTGTTCACGGACAAAGGTGCAGGGTGTTCACGCCGCATTTGCGCGATGAGGAAGTGTTGGAAAACAATTTAGGAATAACCATCCTCATTATACCCAACACGGATTCGAACCCTGACTTTCCCGTCATAAACACCTTGAAGAACTTGACCACCGCAGTGGGTTGTACAGTTAAGAAATCGGAGGCTATCCATATGATGGATCACCCGGTTTGTGGTGCATATGTGTGTAGAAATGTGTGTATGTGTGATAAAATATAGCCTGGATGATAATTAAAACTATAAAGAAGGAATTAGGTTAAGTGCGGCATAATGTAATATATTTTTGGTTTTCCTAACCCATCCTACGCTGTAAAATTATTCCGCTATAAATATCATAAATTGTTAAAAATATATTTCGTCAAGTTTACTACTGCACACTCGGTAAAGTGATAAATTCTTGCGAAGCAGCAAAGTAAAAAACATTTTAAAAACACTCTCAATATACGTATCTGGGATACAAACCCTAACCTCCCCATTAACAGCAAATAAGATCAGATGACTCTTACATTGAAGTCCAGATATTGTCCTTGTTAAAGAGAAGTATTGTTAGATATTCTATTCAACACAATTTATTAAAGTACAGGAGATATTATCTGCCACAATTGTTTATCGAGACACACGTAGTTGACCTTGGTGGTCTGAGTTACAGTGTTCATCTCGGTACCTGATATTTGTGGGTTCAAACCCAGCCGGGGCCAACGGATATTTATTTAACGATACAAACCCGTAGCACAACTTCCTTCAGAGGGTAAGTAATCCGTTGGTCCCATGCCGATTGTAGCATGTAAAACAACCCTGGAAGCTTTGTGAAAATACCTTTCCTGGCAAAATGTATAGGTCCTTTCGCTCTCGCTCATAGAAATTCTCACGTACTGATATATCAGTCGGTTCAGAAAGTGCACGTTAAATACCTCAAATAAAAAAAAAATGAGTCACACGTATCAATAATGTTAGTTTTTTTTAAAAAGTAAATGTCTGTTTTATTATTCGTGTTTAGTCTTGGCGCATTCCACCATTGTAAAGTGATATTGATCTGCCATATTTTAACTGACCCACAAGGACATACAATTTTTTTTAGCAATCAAACCAGCGAGTGTTTTATTTTCTTGTTCTTTGTGTGACGTGCTCCGTGATTGTTTGATTTATGTGTTGACAGATGACTGTCGACCTAGACCAAGATGGCGGCCAACTCGTTAACAGCTGATCCGCCGCGCCGTAAGACCCGCCTATATTCGCGCCATTGGAGTCCATTAGTTGGGGTTATGCATAGTTCCACTGCTGCTATTCATATCAACAAAGATTTATGAGACACAAGTGTCAGTTTTATTTAAACTTCTGTGGTTTTTTTTTTCAGTCCTCAGCGATGAGATCATCTAACCATTAAAAGAATGCAACTTAATGTCTCAAGCACACATCCAAATGCTATGCAAATGTGCCTTGGTTCATACTTTGTCATTTTTATTGATGACTTTGCAATTTCTATTTCATGATCGATTAAGTGTCAACATCAGTGTTCTTGAGCTATAGTGCTCACCTCAAGAGCCGATGTTCGTGGGTTCAAACACAACCAAGGTCAACAGAATTTTCTCGAACGACAAAAATCCGTTGCACAGTTTTCTCCGGAGGGGAAGTGAAGCCGTAAATTTCATGTCAATTGTGGCTTTTTAAAGAATCCTTAAGGGTATGTAAAAATACCTTTCCAGCAAAACTGATAAGCCCTTTTTCGTTCGCTCATAGAAATTCAGATTGGAATACAATGGGGAGCCACCACAATTTACGAACTCCTCTAGAAAATGTGATTCATACCAGATGGTGCAGTTAGCACTAACCAGCATGCCCAGCTCAGGGTGGATATAAATAACATAAAACCAACCCTCGGGCTGTTGACTTAAGAAGAAGAAGAAACAAGTAAGTACGCTCATCAGTAAAATAAAGCAATAAAATAGGTCAATTAAAATATTATCAGGTCCAAATAGTCTTATTTATACGCTAGTGGCTCTGTACTGGTAACTTATTAGCAGGGCCCGGATTTTGATGAACTTAAAATTGCCAAAAAATGACGTATAAAATGACACTAAAAACTCTAAATAATGACTTTAAATTTACAAAAAATGACCTAAAAATTTGATTGAAATTCCATAATATGAAGTATTTATTACAGGAGTTTACATTATACACGTAAGCAAAAATATCTCTTCTGGTCTGTCCATTTCCAGTTTTTCCTCGGTGTGGACTCGTCTGGAATAGAATGACCCGTAAACAGTCCCAGAAAATACTTTAGTTTAACATTGCTCAGTTTCCACAGAGGAATGTTCGTAGATACCAGAAATCTTTATAAAATGTTGAGGATTTTTCTTTATTCATGAATGCATTTTGTGCAAGTAATAGTTGAGGGGTTTTCTTTTTATCGATATTCTGGATACCAGGGACATGTTTGTTGCGACTGATTTGCTTTTGAATGGTTAAATATTTTATCTGATGCCAGCCACTTTCAATTCACATATTTTACAGAAAAGTATTTCACTCTCTGTAGAAAAAATATCCTCTCTGAATTCAATAATAATTTGCCTCAAATGACTCTCTTTAGATGATTTAATTTAAAGCATTCTAAATAAACATAAAATGATTGCAAACGAATAAATATAGCGTGCAATTTATAAATGAAAACTATGCATTTAAAATCTTTTGACAGCTAAACTCATGTGTTCTACTTAACATTGAAATACAAATACCTGCTTTAAAAGCGATAGCTACCCAACCCCCTGCAGCCCTTTCCAGGCATGGTAAAGTGAGTGACTCACCAAGAATGTAAAGACGGTACAAAGTTCATTTGAACTCTAAAAATTGCTCTCCCCTCCCCCCTGCAACCCTTTCCAACTACAAGCTGTAGCTTAGGTGTAGTGAAGGTCTCACCAGGGATGTGGATTTTATAAGCACGCAGGTAAAGAGGCACAAAGTTCATTTGGACTCTTACATTATCATCTTCAGTCAACAAGTGTGTGGTAAAATATCTGATGTTTGTATATTCATGTTTTATCAAAGCATCGATAATTCATATATATATATTTATAAACTTTTTTAAGTCATTTTCAAACAATTTTAAATTTATTTTAAAAAAAATGCTTAAAAATTACTTATTAAACAAAAAAAAGCAATAAAAATGATCTTCAAATCTAAAATGGCAAAAAAGACCAAAATATGACCTATAAAATATACATTTCTACAATCAGCGGATCATGAACAGAGTTTGTCCAATTGAGCATTGTCTCTGATAGACAAAAAAATATATGACATGTTATCGAAATCCGGGCCCTGCTTATTAGATTAATTTACCTAATTAAACATGATGAAGACCTTGGATTCAAGAGATTGCATCAGCATTTGCCTAGATTGAGTTTGTAAACTACGTGTACACAAACTTAATGCGGTCTGTGGTATTGAACTCAAAACTTTCAAATTGAACGCTCAACACTAACGGTACAAATTGTTTTGCTTTACCGACTGTCAATGCAAAACTTAAATTCATTTGATTCACACTTCATCCATAAGCTTCAGTAAGTAATTGCATGAAATATTAATACCAACGGGTTTGTATGTTTAATTTAATTTAAATAAATGAATAAATTATCTAGAAACTTATAAATACTATACACATAGCTTGTCAAATGAGCAAACCTCTAGTAATGATGATGATAGTAATAATAATAATAATAATAATAATAATATGTTATTATAATGTTAATATAATAAACATTATTTTAAAGATCTACTTTAAATGACTTATCCTTTTTTTATTAATTTTCTCCAGCTAAAGAAATGAATTTAATCCTCATTAGCATAATATAATTATGAATTAACGTCTAAATCCTGGGTAGATGTGAGCTTTCTTACAATCTTCTTCCCAAACAGCCGTGGAAACTTACAAGCTTAGTTTGCAAGTCATGATATTTTGAATACAAAATGTAGTTGGTACCAAAGTGAACATTTCCGTGAGAAGTATTAAAGATAAAGGAAGTTACCAAAAATAATAAGTAAAACATTTGTGTTTTATTCAGATATTTATAATAATAATCAAAAGAAAATGGCTTTTGCTATTGCACCTAAATGCTTTCAAGTTTGACTTTTTAAAAAAAAAAAACTAATATTAATAAAGTGAAGAAATAGTGAGCTATTATTTTTGGGTTTTAGTAAAACTAGGAATTATTAATGATCAGCTTAGAACAATTTCATTGCTAAAATAGAATTTTATTTGTCAAGTCCCTTTCTCCTTTAAGTTTACAAAGGGATAGTTGTGTATCGTTCAAAGAAGTGTTTGGAACTGGTATTTATTGTCCACAAATTAATAAAACGTACAATTAGGACATGCTGCCATCAAAACAACATATTTTAATTACCATTGAAAGCAAATATAAATTTTTGTTAAATAATATCTAAAAATATAAATAAATATAAAATCATAAAAAGTAATTTTTTTAAATACATTAAAATTAATATTTATTGTACTAATTCAATATAGACATAATTACAATAGCATAAATATCACATGGTATTCAAGATAATCAATGTATATACAATTTTTTTTCCACATCTACAACATAATGTGTAATAAATAATAAAAATCATAAGGACTAATATACAATTTTAATATAAATTATAGAGATAGTGTCACCTTAAATGTCCAATATAAATATGACTAGATATGAAACATGCTTAACATAGGCGTGGTACGTGGTTTGTTTCCAGGGTAGACAACGCTTGATGAGACTGTACTTAGTCAATTATTCCCTCCTCCTCAATATACGGCCATTAGACCAACCACACACACAATAATGCAACGAACAGGTGTATGCTTATTGGCCTTAAAGGACAATTTATATAACTGGATTGGAGAAAATAATGTACTGGTACAGTTCCTTGAAGTCTTTCTTGCCTTGATAACAACCCTTATGATCAAACTGAAGTTTTTGAACTGTAATGCTGATGATCAGTTATATATATATATATATTATGGGTAAAGTTATCCAAAATACGTAGATAATGTTGAGTGAGATGTGATTGAATAATATTTTTAGAAGTTTATCCAGATAATATTGACATTATCCACCAGCACTTGGATAGTGGCAATTTCTATAGTTGTGGCTAGGTTAGGTTAGGTTAAGTTAGGTTAGTTTAGGTGAGTTTAGTCTGTGTTAGGTTAGTTTAAGTTAGGCTAGGTTGAGCTTAGTTCGGTTAGGTTAGTGGAAAATAAAGAATAAACTGAGGCATTTCGAATGTTACTGCACTGCTACGATCTAATATATTGTTCAGTTTCAAAATATTGTTTCAAAATAAAATCCGTATTGAAACTTGCTTGGCTTTACAAATATCAATCCACGTTATCCAAGTCTTGCTGGCTAGTGTTGATATTATCCGGATAAGGTCGTAAATGAGATAAATTACTTTCTATTTCTGACTTTATCCACTGACCTTGGCTAATACTGACATCTCTCGGCTAATCTCGACACTATCCAGATTTTGCACACTACCCGTAACATACATATATATATGTATATGTTATATATATAAATATAAACATATATATGTATATATGTTTATATATATATAAAACCAAAATAAAATAATTGCATTTCTTTCAATATAGTTAAATAAACTATTAAGCCGTTCTGGAAAATCAAAATACCACTTAACGGTGTCCAAACGTCTCCGCAACCATTGCTTGATTTCATTGCACGGTCTAGATTATGTTTATATATTGCCAACATTGACGTATAAATATTTAGTGCCAGTAATCATAATACAGTAGGCAAACAACACAACATTTGTAGAATTAAATAGTACTATCAAAATAAACAAACGCTACACTTTTAATTTACTATAATTTAAAAAATCAATATTTCAATCACTTCATTAGCCGAATGGTCTAAGACGTCACTCTCATATTGGACCAGCCCGCTGATGACGAGGAGATCAGAGCTTGAATCCCGATCGGGTCTACAGAAGGTGTTTTTATTTCTAAATAGTTTACCACTCTCTTTCCACGCAAACGCGGGTACACTATCTCTAAACTGCTTCCTTCCTCATCACTACTCCATTAGAGTAATTATATATGAGTGTAACCTGGACAGGTAGCAAGACGTGATGATTAAAAAAATATACGAGTATTTTATTAGTTTATTTAAAAATGTAATGCTATTTTTTATGGGATTTGTCATGCATTTATTTAAATTTAATAGTTGAGAATATTTTCTTATGGGATTCTTTTTTTCCTAAAACGGCTCACTTGTTTATTTTCCATTTAAACTTTCACAGACATCAAACAAAATTGAAGTGTTTTGAGTTTGTTTCAAGAAATGTGACTAGATATCAAAATAAATACGTTTAATAAAAGTAAATTATATTTAATTTCGATGATTCGAACTACATCCACCAATCAGAAGACTTGCTCTCCCCCTTTCAAAAGCGAGCGGACCACGGTATAGTAGAGACGAGGTATGGACGACTGTTAGCGCCGGCCCCACCTCAGTGGTTGTCCGAGCGGCCGCAAGATGCCTCTGGTCTCTGCAGAAACGAAGTCCATCTCGGGCACTACTGGCGCCATGGGGGCTCGAGGGGCGTAGCGCCCGACAAGGTTGTTCAGACTCATTGTGAATGGACGCCAGCGCCCCAACGCGGCCAAACCCCGCTTCCTCGGAGAAATCACGTCTGAGGGACAGAAATAACAGTGATGACGAAAGTGGAGGCAGTCACCAGAAACGCTGTGTTCATATGTAGCATACATGTGCTGCCCCTTGATGGTGATAGCTTTTAGTTTTTGTTTGATTATTTACTGATGAGGTAGAAAATAATTAACTTATTTAGAATATTAAATCATTGGAAAGATCTAGACGTAGATGGGAAGATAGCATTAGAATGAACCTGAAAGAGATAGGGTGTAATGAGGTGGACTGGATATAACTATCTCAGGATAGGGATAGGGTGTAATGAGGTGGACTGGATAGAACTAGCTCAAGATAGGGATAGGGTGTAATGAGGTGGAATGGTTAGAACTAGCTCAAGATAGGGATAGGGTGTAATGAGGTTGACTGGTTAGAACTAACTCAAGGTAGGGATAGGGAGTAATGAGGTGGACTGGATAGAACTAGCTAAAGATAAGGATATAGTTTAATGAGGTGGACTGGATAGACCTAGCTCAAATAGGGATAGAGTGTAATGAGGTGGACTGGATAGAACTAGCTAAAGATAAGGATAGAGTTTAATGAGGTGGACTGGATAGAGCTAGCTCAAGATAGGGATAGGGTGTAATGAGGTGGACTGGTTAGAACTAGTTAAATACTTCTGTGCTGGGGGTCCGGGGTTCAACCCTTGGTCCCGGCACAAATTTATCTGATTGCCAAACCCTTGTATTAATCAGAACTTGTGAATGTGTGGCATGCCAGACCTCCACCGTGGTTCGGATTCCACATTAAACTGTAGGTCCTCCATTTCAGCTCTAAATCATCTTACCATTACACACTAGCGTAAGTGCGTATAACCCGAATGGGTAGTAAAACTAGGTGCTGATGATAATAATAATAATAATAATAATAATAATAATAATAATAATAATAATAAAAATAGTTTATGTAACTAATACTCCTCCATTCGAAGTCCTCTGGCAAAATACAGAATACGAACCGACACATTTCCTTCAGAGACGCTCACGGGTGGTATGATTTAAGACTGTGTCCTAACGCTGTCTACATTTAGTATCAACTCCTACTACCAGAATTTTGTACCGCTTGTTTTATGGCCTAGGTTTTACGTTATATCATAATATAGCAGATTAAATAACCACCACAGTTTTGGATGTTTGAAATAAATTTAAAGAATTGAATGCCAAGCGAAGTTTTCTAGTATTTTGCTTCTTTAAATGAAGAGGGCAACATTCTTGATTATATTTTAAATTTATTTGTTCACGTAAAGTCTAACATACGTTACACAAACTCGCGTACCTACTATGTAAATTTACTTAAGCTAAGGAAAGTTTTGGGTCCTCCCAGAAGTTGATAATATTTTACGTGAAAAGTTTCTACACGTGACCTCAAAGGCGCCAAAAAAACAAAATACACCGTCGAAAAACTTTAATTAGTTTTTTTCCCCCTTTCAGAAAAGAACACATCGACTTATTCGCGAGTAAGTTTCTGTCAAATCAATTTTCGTTATAAACATTCTTCACCGTAAGATAAAATATTGAGAACTCCCTTGCTGATCAATATTCAACCGTACTGTTTCAAATGTGTTCCTTGTAATATCTATACAAAACAGTAAATACTGTAAAGTCTACTATTAAGAAAACTCCCTTGTTTATTGATTGATAATCAACCTGTTTCGAATATTTAACCTCCTCATTACCTTAAGAAGATATCGTATCTTGTGCCACCATCACTCCTAAATGTGGCAAAGTACACCACGCAGACTCTTAAGGAAATCAATTTTATGGAATAATAAAAAATTGTGTATTATATTATTCCGCGTTTTTTAAGAGGGTAAGAGTGTGGCAACCACTCTATAATTTAATTTATTTCATTACATTCCCTAAAAAGGTTATAAATCCTTAACCGAATTAGCTTAGATTAAATCGCGATTTCGAAGAAAGCACGAAAAAAATAAAATATCTGTCCCTTCAAATTAATACAACTAAGACGTTTCCATACAAATTTTTCACGTTTTCAACAGAAAATACTGAATAAATATAATTTTAAGATGATTATCCTTTAGGTGTATTGGTCTACTGCCTGAAGGACAGACTCCTGTGCTCTTGTGTGAGCCAGAGAGTAAAATGAACCACTGATCGGTTGTGGTGTGGATGGAAAGAGGGGGGGGAAACGTATGTATGGGCTGCTGGTCTTGTTCGGCCTGGTTGCTCTACTATTTACGGCTGGTCTTATGACTCCTGGACAGATATTAATCTGGCCGTTAAATATTTATGTCTGGTCGATAAGTTAAAAGTGCGTCTTATGACCGCCAGAAACAATTTATCTGTCATATAATATGTATTTATCCATCACATTTTTTATCGGGAGGTTTAAATACCTAATAACTTCAATTTGAAAGTTAAAAATGGTTGTTGCCTTAGTGACGAATGGTTTTTCATGAGGTTTCGCCTATCAGAATCTGTTTTTAGGTTAAAATCTTGGTTCATGTGTTTATAAGGCAGAGGCCTAGGCTCTACTATATATAAAGTTAGAACATTTAAGTCACACTTTTATAAAAGCTGACAAGCTATTTGTAGAGTTATATTTATATAAGAACAAATTATTTAAATGTGAGTACAATAAATGAAATTTGGTAAACGTTGTACCCAACTATTGGCCACATGTTAGCAGACACCGAAATTAGTATTTGTAAGACATCTTAGCTTCTGCGCCCACGTGACGCCATCTGTTTAGCCGCCATTATTTAACAAATGTTGAGCGTTGTTGCCACTCATTAGGTTGTAGCGGTAGCAGCAGGGTTCATACGCATGCGCGCACCAGTAAAAAACAGTACCAACCTTTCGTTTTCTGCATAGAAATATATTTATCCTACATATATCTATCCGGCAGATAAATTCAGTTCATAATACGTGTAAAATATTAAAGTGGCTGATAACCTTTATCTGGTAGTTAACTTTAACCTCCCCATATCAATATATATCCGGTAGCCATAAGACCGGCCCCTGGACCAGTGGTTCTTAGCCATCTGTGTTCTGTGAACTGGTTACAAGTGTTCCGCTTGTGGAAAATATCACGTGACAACAGCTCTGAGTGATGTTAGCTACTACGATTCTGACAAGTGAAGATAGCTAAGCGCGTTGACTTCTAAACCAATAGAATATCACATTCTTTAAATTGAAAAATGACACCTGGACACGGGTGTTACGCAAATTTTTCTTGTAATCAAAAGTGTTCCGTGACTCCCAAAAGGTTAATAACCTCTGATTTGGAGGCACAATCTTGATGAACTATAATCAACCTTATGGTTTAGTTTTAATTCAATCTTAAATCTACACAAGGCCTTTGGTACGTAAGGACCACATTACCTTCTTTGTTTGACACATCCCTGACCTTGAGTCTATTTGTTATCCACATGTTTGCCTCTGATAATCTGACTGCTCTACGTCCTGATACTAGCCACGCACCTATCTCCCCTGGAGGATCCGGGTTCTCTGTCTCTCTCTCGCTACTTGGGTTCTCCATCCACTGTTGCTGGAGAAGGTTGTTCCACGTGACGTCATCCACTACCTGACCAATGGCTGGTGAGTAGGGCCTTGACGTCACCAGCAGCACGTGACTCAGCACCAATAGAGGCCACAGCATTGCACCTGTAAACACGGGGATTGATAGGGCGTGTTAGGCGACTTTCAGGCCAAGTGACATTTAAGTGACTCTTTAATAAGTAATTTGTTTTAACCACTGGCATCATCATGCACATATAATAATGATAATCATTAAAAGCATCATCTGGTACATCCACGCCTTTGAGGATGAAACAGTTGAATAGCTGTTCTTGCTCGTATTCAAAACACGCCCTATTATGTCATTTTAATTGAATTTCTCGCGGCAAATTAACTTCAATACTTTGGCGAACCTTTTATTAAACCTGAACCACTGAAGTTGCTTTTACTCGCCGATAAAGATTACATCGGTCTTTAATTAATTTCAAGAAACTTTCCAAAAGGGGCCATCCCTCTCTCCCTCTTTTACACTTTCAATCCAGTTTCCTGTTATTTTTTTCTCTTCACGAAGATTAATATCCTGAGACAAGCCTTGTCATGTCGTGAGATGTAGATGAGCTATTATAACAATTGTGTCGAATTGTTAACGTTTCAAAGTTTAGAAATATTTCAATGCGCACGTGTCACTTTGTTGATAAAATAATCTCACAGTATTTAAAGGAGAATTAAAGTATTTTTACGTGACCCCTTGGAGAGAAAAAGTATTGTGATCGTAAAAAAAAATAAAAAAATTAGACTCGATATTTTGATAAATGTCGACGTTTGGATCACCTTAAATTGAAAAAGTTGTTTTTACGATACCGTCTGTTCGTATCGTGGCCCAGAGCCGTAACTATTTTACCAATCGGCTTTAAACCTGATATCCAGGGTTTTAATAAGCTTCACCCGAGGAGTTTTTTGGAATAGATATTTAGCCCTAAAATTAAGGGCAGTTTACTGAAGCGGGAGAAGAGAATAAAAAGCGATTTTCTCGAAATCCGTTTTAACGATTTTTATTAAAATTTGTATCCAGTCACTGTTTAACATTCCAAACAAAATAACGCATTTTACTTTCCCAAGAAAATTACTTAAAAGGTATTTTACATCATTGAATATCTACTCTTTGAGATACGAAATATATCCGCCTCGGTGGTGTAGTTGGCTAACGCGCTAGTCGTGTTGAGCTCGATTGCCGAGGACGGGGAGATCGAGGTTTGAATCTCGGTCGGGTGAGCTGTTGGGTTCCTAAATGGCTTTCCACTTTACCTCCACGCAAATGCGGCTTCACTTCCTCTATATTCAACCTTCCCAAATCCCAACCCATTAGCGTAAGTAGTACTTAAGCGTATAACCCGAACGCGGTGCTAAAAAAAAGATACGAGATAACATTTTAATTTCTTTCACCACGTCTTAACTACCTGTTCAGGCTGTACACGCAAGTATTATAATGACTCTAGTAAGGTAGGGATGAAGAAGGACGCATTTTTTAGAGGTAATATACCCGAACTTGCTTGGAAGGAGAGTGGGAAACCATTTAGGAAACATCATCCTTTAGACGACCTTACCGAGAGTTGAACCTCGATATCCCCGTCATCAGCAGAGAGACGCCTTAGACCATTCGGCCACTGATGCATGATGATCATTGCAATGTTGTAGAAATATTAAAATTAATTTTTTTAAATACATTTTTATAAAACTATTATTTTTTAAGAGTTATTGACAAAGATATTATATTTTTAGACAGAGATCTAGAAAATGGGTAGTTGCTCTTTGGTGAACAGAGATGTTATTTTCCCTCAATATGTTTCTGTAACAATATATATTATATAGCTTCACATATCTTACTAGCTTTAAGTAAACGTCTTAATTTTGTAGGTAAAGGAGATATAAAGTCTGTGCGATGTCCAATACCATTTATTTGCTAAAATTTAATAACTTCTGTTCAGAAATACAGGATGTTCGGGAACTAATTGCCAAAACTGCACATATAGCTTGTTTTAGCCAAAAGTAATACAAAATCCCTGTACACTTACATCAAGAAAACTATACTGATACCATTAAATTGTGTCCAAATTTCGGCGTACAGCGCCAGGACTGCAAAAATGTCAAGCATGCATGTGCAACAAATTGCATAGGAGTTAGGCGCGTGACACTACACATGTAATAATGTCAAGCACTTTCTGTGATGTAGGACCGTTAATGATGACCCTCAGAATGTATTCGCATTTCTAGATGGACTGGTGTGTTGATTACTATTAAATGTGGTATGTTCTGCTGCCATGCTCCAAGAGTTGAGGTGTGCAGTGCTACCCGCCTAGCTCCCATGCAACCTGTTGTACACGCATGCTTGAACAACTTTGCTCTCCCGGCGCTGTACACTGAAACTTTGAACACAATTAATGGTATTAGCATAGCTTGCCGGATGTAAGTGTACAAGGATTTTGTGTTACTTTTGGTTCAAACAAATTATATGCGCAGTTTGGGCTATTAGTTTCCGAACATCCTGTATTTGTCGACCAAGGAATATATCCACGATATTTGTCTGAAGATTATCGTAATAGCCATTATGAGAAAGTTGACAAGTTATTTACTTCCATATTTCAGTTCTAATTATCGTAGGGGAAAGGGGGAGGCGGGAATAAAAAATAAGTTGTACGCTTGACTTTTCAGAAATGCCAACACCAAAGTTGTGAACAAATTGAAAGTTAATGTAGATTAAATAAAATGTTGGAATAAATCAATCTTTTATCGACAAAAAAGTTATGCTATCTTGTTTTTTTAAAAAATATTCTTTTGACAACACGTTTTACTACACGTTCGGGATATACGTTTACGAACTATTTACTATAATATGTTAGGAACGGGGAAGGTTTAATCTAGAAGAAAAGTACCCGTATTTGTGTGAAAATAGATTTTAGAAACCATTCAGTAAAAAAACCATTCATCCCACGTAACCCTGAATCGAACCCGTACCTCTACATCACTGGCCAACCAAATCGTAGGAGCTTGAGGTTTATTCCGCGTGCCCACCTTGTGGGAAATTGTGGGTCAGGTATATATTAAAAAGATAGAGGCAGGACAGTAATCGTGTCTTATAAAAAGGGGACTTAGAAATCAGCGCATTCTATTAGAAAGTTTAGACACGTCCCGGGACATTTGTCTGCACATGCGCGGAGCTCTATAAAACCCTCTTTCTATCCCCCCTCTCTCTCTAAGCCTTTCCCCGCCTCTCCCTTTCCCCAGAGATAAACTTCTTCTTAAGACGTCACCTCTCAATGCTCTATTAGGATTACAAGACAGTATTTCATTCAAAGGGTGAGTCCTATTTGACTAGCCCCATTTGACGGCGGCAGATCTATATCAGCACCTCATTCAGGAGACAGTGAGAGTCATTGGACGCCTTACACCCATCTCTAGAGATTTGGTTATTTTGTCACCACGTCTTACTACCCGTTCGGGCTATACACATATTATTAATAGTTACTCTGATGTGTTAGGAATGAGGACGGTTGATTTAAGAGGACGTGTATTATCATCATGACCATCATGAACAGCTTCCAGCCACTGGCCGGGTCTGTTTTGAACATAAGCCGCATCAACGTATCATTTCTCCCCCCCCCCCCCCCACCCCCCCCCCCC
>CABFWO010002021.1:39395-73668 GCA_902155825.1 Timema genevievae | reverse complement strand
CCCCACACACACACACAAACACACACGTAATTAAATCGAGCAAAACTTCTGACAGTAAAATTAGTAAACATTTACGACAAATGAAGTCACTTCAGCCCCCCCCTCCCCTCCCAAGCCGTGACGAAGTTAATGTCGTTAATTTGGTAGCGCTGTAAGGTCACGCACCCTGAGCCCTACTGGGGGCATTTGTCGCCTGGTTACTCCTGGGCCTTCGTGCCAAGGCAGCATTTCCAACGCTAATAGAATCACCCCCCCCGGGGCCGCGCGGGAAGGGGGAGCGGGGATAATCACTTTTTCTTAAATACGAAATATGAGGGTTGTTATGGTAACCCGTTTCCCTCCCACGCATTGGGGGGACTGGGTTCGAATCGTGATTATAAAGGTCAAACAAATGATTCCGTCTACGTGGCAGATATTTAAAAAAGAATTGTACCGTGGAACGCACAGAATTTCTCCCGTTTTTATCTTAAAATGTATATTTTACTAAAAACTCGTAAGATTTGTGAACCGAAATAAAAGGTCTATACATTGTTGTAGAAACATTACACCAAAGATCATAAATGAAATAATACTCACTGTTACTTACTCTCTGGCATTAGAAACTAGGAACACTATTAAAGAAAAACTGAGAAAAGAGAAACATCTTTGTCCATCAAAGAGCATAAAAATCAAATTCATTTTCAAAGACCTGAATTAAAAAGTATATATTATATTCGCTTATAGCTCAGAAATTATTGGTTTTATAAAATATATTTCAAATACAAGATTCTTATCCTTGATAGCAATTTAATTACAATGATAATAATAATATTTAGCACCGCGTCTTACTACCCATTCGGGTTATACGCTTAATTACAATGATAAGTTATTTCGTATCTTAAATAGTCGCGAAGAAATTATGAAAATTGGAAAATTTACTATATGTAAAGTTCTCTCAAAGTCATTTCCATGAGAAAATGAGAATTTCCATCTTGTTTATAATGATAGACAATGTCTGGATATAATTAATACTTATCACCACGTCTTACTACCCGTTTGGGTTATACGCTAGTCTGGATATAAAATTTAATCAAAATCGTTAGAGCGAATTTCCAGAAAATTGATTTTTTCACTTTTGCGCTTCGGTAACTACCCTTAAATTTAAGGTTAGAGTTATAATTCCAAAAACCTTTCGGAGGGACCTTATGAAAACACCAGATACAAAATTTTAGCCCAATTGGTGAAATGGTTGTGCTCTAGACCGAGGTACAGACAGACGGGCAGACAGACGAAGTTGCGAAAACAACATTTTGGTTTCAGGGGATCGCGAAACGTTGACATTTATCAACATTTTGATTTCAGGGGATCGCGAAACGTTGACATTTATCAACATTTTGATTTCGATTTTTTTATGATCCCAATACTTTCTCTCTGAGATGTCGAGAGAAAATAAAAAATATTCGAAAAATGTATCCATAGTTTTAATCACTTAGAACTAATTTATATACTAAGCCCGATACCTTGACTCAGTAGAAAGTATGTCTGCCCACTGAGCTAAGGGTACCGTGTTCGATTCCCAGCATGGACAAAAGTGTATTATTGGTTAAATGTGAGTTCCCCTTTCACGGTAATGAACTGTCCGGGGGGCTGGATGTTGTGTCTGTTCTAGATTTAACATAGCTTATAAGTCCTGTGCTGATATTATCAGTCAGTTCAGCAAGTCTACGCTAACGTCACAAATAAAATAATTCACATATGTATGTATTTTCATTGAAACTACCCTTGGTGGTCAAATGGTCTACGGCGTCACTCTCGCAATAGAATGGACTGTCAATGACGGGGAGAGCGTGGTTCAAATCCCGGTCGAGTGTAATGAGGGTGGTTTACCTAAATGGGTTTTCCACCCTCCCTCCACGCAAATGTTGGCACACTTCCAATAAATGCTACATTTCTCATCCCTGGTACAGTAGCGTAATTAATATATATATTCACGACAAACTACGTTAGTACCATTGAATTGTGTTCAAAGTTTCGGCGTACAGCGCCGGGAGTGCAAAGCTGTTCAAGCATGCGTGTACAACAGGTTGCATAGGAGTTAGGCGCGCGGCACTACACAACTTACATTATTACTGTACATGTGCAGTGTCACACGCCTAACTCCTATGCAACTTATTGTGCACGCATGGTTGCTTTGCTCTCCCGGCGCTGTACGTCGAAACTTTGGACACAATTTAATGGTATTAGCATAGTTTTCAGGATATAAGTGTACAGGGATGTTGTGTCACTTTTGGTTAAAACAAGCTACATGTGCAGTTAAGGTTATGAGTTTCCGAACACCCTGTACAATCCAAACGAGTAGTAAGAAAAGATGTGAAAAAAAAACCTCGCCTTTAAATGTGTTTGAGGGAAGGGGCGTGGGGAATTAATGAGTTATTTACTCTATGCAATGATTTATTGTGGGCTGGGGACTTGAAGTTGTGCAAGTTCTAGAATAAAGTGGTTGGTAAAAGTTAAAAAAATAAAAAAATAATAAGATGTAAACGCTTATCAGCTATCAAGAAGTCCCAATGATCTTAAAGACAAACATTGGGGCCGAACCCTGCAAAAGATTGTAAACCACTCAATTAAGTCTTTAAAAAAACCATACGTAGTGGTATATTTTAACTTAAACTGTGAACAGACGTTCAAAACACTTTGTTTCTTTATTTGAATTTTAAAAAATATTTAAGAAGAAATACATTTTCTTAAGGACGTTGTCTACTGGGTGAATTATTCTAGCTTATCTTGTGAGGAGGGTTCCATCTTTACTTGAAGCACTTAAGCACTCTAAGAACTCTAAGCACTAATCACACTTAGACACGAACGTACGGAATATAAAGAGAGGGAAGAAAAGGAGCAGCTCGCCCTGCGAGTCCTCTTGTTTACCCGATGATAACCCTTCCCCCTTTCGGCTGACGAGTATAAACACTCACTCTACTGTTTTGTACCTGGACAGCATTGACTTGCAATCCGAAATAAACTTTTCCTTCTTTCCTATCCTAGATGGATATATTATGTTCTCGCGTACTTTTTAATCTACCTCCTGGCAGTAAGATTCCTTCTGGACATTTCCGTGAAGAAACCAAATAGTCTGAATTGTAGACGATTTTTAAAAAAATACAGGTTTTCAAAAAAATTTCTTCAAGATACAAAAAAACTAATTTTGTGACAGAGTAAGACTATTTTTTAGATTTATTTAATAATTAATGGTTTTTGTTTCGATGTTATATATTTAATGGCCGAGCAATAAAACTTAAATATATTAACATGGGGAATCTTATCTTAATTTGCCGTGACGTCACAGTTAAATAACGTCGTTTAGACGTTGGCATAAAACCTTGACAAAGCTCTTATTCAATCATTAAAAAAATAAATCATTCCCGTCAATAAGAGAAGTATAACAAAAGACTAATGCACGTATTACGCAGACAAAAGAGCATCTGCTATCAACAGATGACGGTAGTTTTCCGGTCACGAACAAAAGACGATCTGAAAATTTCGACGGGAGGTAAATAAAAAATATAAAATAAAATGAAACATGATAGGATCGTAATTTGTGACAGGTATTTATTTGCGGTGACGTTGGTACTCTTGAATGTCGGTGACAGATTATGTCGTAGACGGATCCATTCCGCCCATTGTCAGAATCATAAAATTATATTAATACAAATCTCTCCTTCTATATTTATTGGATACATAGCTGAGTGGATAGGGGGACGACTTGTATATATTTGAGAGCTTGGTTTTATTCCACAACAGACCTTTAATAATGAAATATAATGAAACACCGATTATCTTTTTTTATTTCCTTTTTTAGCACCGCGTTTTATATTATAACACGTTTGAGCTATACACTTATTTACTAATCACGCCCATGTTTTAGGAATGAATAAGGTTGAATTTATAGGAAATGCACTCACATTTGCGTGGTGGGAGGGTGGAAAATATATTTTTTTAAAACCTTAGTACACCCAACCAGGATTGCGAAAGTGACACCTTAGACCGTTCAACCACTGAAGTGAGCCAATTATTTTAATTGATTATTGACTAAGATGGTTAGACTGATCGAAAATTCGGACAGTTGGATTAATAAGAGTAATAATTTTTATCCTTCAAAAAATACACACAATTATCTATATCAATAATAATGGAGAGTTTGTCTTTCATGAACTTGGCACGATATTTACCGCAAGCAGAGTTTTGAAATTTTGAAATTAGTGGCCCCTATGCACAAAAATATACACCTCAAAGTTGGAATTATACATTTTTGACTTGATTTTTTTATTTATTTGTAACTGAGTAGGAAGAAATAAGATTAAGATTTTTTTTTTCCTGTCTGTTAGAATCAAAGAAAAGGCGTGGGTTGGAGGTACTCATGTTAGTGTAACATTGGTATGACACAGGTCACGAACCACAAGTTAATCACCCAACCTCCTACAATCTCACTTCAGAGCATATACAGTTCACCCCCTTAATAATGTTAACTACTGTTTACCTTAACTAAAGTGGTAATTTTCCTTCAATAAGCCAACCAACGTTCGCCGTGAGGACAGGCGTCGCCCATACATCCGTCGTTGCCTTAACGACGGTTCAAGCGCCCGGCGAGGTTTGGGCACGAACTAGAGACAGCGAGTGAGGAGTGTGGTCAGCCAAAATATGATGTGGATCGGTTACAGGATTTGGACTGTTACTAGCTGCTCGCTGTCGTCACCGATTGGACCTTGATGCAGTCATTTCAACAAACCCCCCTTCCATCCACTTAAATCCTCGCTCAGACACACATGTTTGGTGTTGTCAGTACTCGAACAAGTGACTTTATATTTTGACTTGAAGCAAATCCTCTCGAGGAAGACCAGGGAAGAAGACCACCAGCTGGCAATGGGTTTCACCGAAAGAATGAAGATCCACGTAATGATATTTTCGTGGCTCGGAACAGTACAGGTGAAAAATTTGGTGTCAGGTGTGCCGTGTACGTCACGACGTGCTCCCTGAAGTGCGCGGCACCCACCATCACATGGCTCTGTGCCCTATGACACGGACATAGACAGACAGTGGTTCAATCCTCCGGACGAGCAGTCGGTTTTCTAAGTTTGGATGGAACAGGTCTTCAGACAAACGATAGTGTTATGTATAGAAGTATGGGTTTATGTTTCAATTTATCAATAAATATTACAATGAAAGATCTAATTACAATGTTTTATTCGAGTGAATTAAAAGAACCCGGTGTCACGTAACTAAAATTGGCCCGCCACATTGCCGGAAACTATTTATTTTTTGTTCAACCATTTGTCCACTATTTTTGCTCATATGTGCCCGGACATGAACATTTGTGCTGTGAAACTAGGTCTTTTAGATAATATTTAATGTGGTGGGTCAATCTGAGCTCAAGCTATCCCGCCACATATTGAAAGGCACAACATAATACAATTCTATTTACATCAATCCTTTCTGCTCCGTTTGTGCTCATATGTGACCGAACATGAACATTTGTTCTCTAAAATTGGGCACTCTAGAGAATATTTAATGTGGTGGGCCAACTTGAGCTTTCCATATACTGTAACCTGTTGAAAACTTTTGTTCAAGCTACAAGTTACAAGAAATCATTGTAGCAAAATTGTGCTTACATAATTCATTTGTTCTTCGTTTATGCTCATATGTTCCCGAATATGAACATTTTGTGATCTAAAACTAGACCTTAAAGAGAACATTTATTATGGAGGGTCAACTTTAGTTACGTCACAATGTGTCCCAAACTTGGAAGGTCCTCCAACACTTGTTCACTTTATTATTTGTCTTTTAAATATTCAAAATGGAGAATTAAATGTGTTAGTGACTAATAAAAATTTTTATGCAAGGTTTTTTTTTTCATAAGTACCTGTCGTTTCAAATCATCGTTTCTGACAGTGGTTTTACTAGTGACATGAACCACTTAGTTATACTCTTTGTAATTTTCTTGACACAAGAAAAGTTTTCTTTATTATAATCTCTGTTCACTCCCGATTGAAAATTTGGGCCACATAGGGCAGGGGCTGGGATTGTTTAACTTTAATTTATATTACATGGACGGAGCTGGTTCTAGAATCTACAATCTTATTTATCATATGTTTCTGTATTATTTGTTGTCTCAGTTGGCTTGAGATGAAGGCTGTTCTTTTTCGGTTATTATATATTAAATTTAGTAACGCTAGATGTTGGGGTGTACGGGGGTCTTAAGCCTATTTATTTTATATTTATGTGTATATTTCAGCTTAGAAGGTTCAGTTATGTATGTTGTGTCAATTTAACGCAAAGATAAGTTAAATATATTGTTTTAGTCCAGTCGTTCATTTTGTATGAGTAACAGAGAACTGTGACGTCGTATTCTTGTAGCGTCACACACAAATGTTTATTAGGGCGTGGCCACGTTCACTGCCGTCTAATGGTTTCATGTTCGTTTTCTATTTTCATTTTCGAAGGATTTATTTATATTAACTATGTAAAATAAATCGTAATACAAAATAAATTATTCATTAATATATTCCAAGTGAATGTTAGGTATCGGTCTTATAGCTTGGATGTGGGACTTTTTTTTAAGAGCTATACTTGAAGTAGTTGTCACCCTTAAGGTGGATAATATTTGTTTGTCTCTTCAAGACATTAGTTGGAATTTATTCCTGAAATAATCCGGTTTTCGATATCTTTAGGTCAAAGGTGTATCCAGTGTGAATATACTGTTGACGGTAGGTGATACCCTTAAGGCACACCCTTTTTAACGGTCCCATATAGTCTGTGCTTGTTCCGTCGGGAAAGTTACTGTGTTATATTCCGGAGGCGAGCGATTAAAGCTCCTGCTCTTTTTGTTCGTGATTTCTGTTTAACGCCTTAGCATTAAAGCCACGAGGTAATTCTCTCTAATCTTTGCTCTATTAAATTTCTTTGTTTTTTTACATATTTTAAATCTCTTTTCTGCTTTAATACATTGATTTAGTGGTTTTTAATGTTCCTTGTAAATGCAGCCATCTTCTTCCATAATTTAAAGATCGTTAGTCAAAGGTAGGGCTATACAATACAAAGTGTTGGGAAACTCATGGCCCAAACTGCACGTATAGTTTGTTTGAACCAAAAGTAATACAAAATTTCTATAAGTTACACTTACATCCGGAAACTATGCTAATACCATTAAATTGTGTTCAAAGTTTCGGCCTACAGCGCCGGGAGAGCAAAGCTGTTCAAGCACGCGTGTACAAAACGTCGCATAGGAGTACGGCGCACGGCACTACACACCTCAACATCTTGAAGCATGGAAGCAGAACCTACCACAATTAATAGTAAACAACACACCAGTTCATCTAGAAATGGGAATACGTTTCTGAGGGTCATTATTAACGGTCCTACATCACAGAAAGTGCTTGCCATTATTACATGTGCAGTGTCGCGCGCCTAACTCCTATGCAGCTTGTTGTACACGCATGCTTGCACAGCTTTGCTCTCCCAGCTTTGTACGCCGAAACTTTGAACACAATTTAATGTTATTAGCATAGTTTTCTAGATGTAAGTGTACAGGGATTTTGTGTTACTTTTGGTTCAAACAAGCTATATGTACAGTTTGGGCTTTGAGTGTCCGAACAACCTGTATATATATATATATCCTGTGTATGTATATATATATACATACATACATGATTTGATAAGCTCATTTCTGGTAGTTGAAATAATAAAAAAAAAACACTTAGCTGATTTTGATAAACGACCGCTAATTTTGAAGGTTAGGAGTCCATAATATTGGAAAAATATTAGATTTCAAAAAAACCCAATTTTCCTAGTGAATATCCTAGATTTTCTCCTGTGACTCATCTGTAGAAACATTCTTTGTTTACATCTCCATGGAAAGCAGGATTTGTATATGATTGTATATCTTCGAATAAAATATATTTTTTTGGTCAAAAATAATAACTTAGTGGTTTGGTGTGACAAATATATAGAGAGCTGAGAGAGGGGTTTAATTAAAAGTTCTCATCGTGGTGTGAAGAAGGTAAAAAACATACGTTTTCGATTAAAATTAAACACCGACAAACTCAAAACCTATGGAAATTTTATACCCTTTGACGAGTAGACCTTTAACTATAAAGTCAAGTCAAGTAAGGCCTCGTTCTATATAAATTTTGACAATAAAAAGTTTAAAATACATTTTAGTGTAATATTCTGTCAATGCAACGATCCACTGGTAATAACTCAAACCATACCAACTTTTAAAAATAGATTAAACATGAATAAATGTAATTATAACTTGGATGGTAATGGACAGGAATAATGACAAGGTGGACTGACTCATGGAGTGTAAAGGGGGGAGGGAGGCTTACATATTGGTTACGATGATTCAGTTAATTGGCAATTCGGATAAACAAAGTTTAGGATAATCTGCGTTCTGCTGTATTTCTGTTTGAATGATTCTATTACTCAGATGTCACAATACCTGACCCCAAGGTTGTATTTTTGATGTCGTCTAACGCTCCTGGATTAAGTTAGTTTGTAAGTCATGTTTTGGTATAGATGAGCTTATAACCAGCACCGGTAAAGCACATGTACAAAGGCGAAAGTCTCGTCTGGTTTTGTTCGAATTTCGTGTGCGTGTACTGAAATGATTTATAGTTAAATTATTACCCAATCACCCACAGCGTAAATGCGAGTACACTTCCTCTAAAGTACACCTTCCCCACAACACACCATCCCATTATATTCAGTAGTAAAAAAAATACCTTTGTGTTAAAAATAGCAATAGGAAAATTTCCTTGACTTCAGTTTTCAATTTTGTATCTCACGTTTAAATGCAACGTGACTTCATTTATTACCCTAATTGGTGGGTCCGCGAACATATCGGAGGTCGGGGTAAGAATCCCAGCTGGATTCGTACAAAGTGTGGTTTTTCATTAGAAGGTCCCCCATTTTTTCTACATGAAAACGCAGGTACATTTTATTTAGTATAAATTTTACCTTTCTCATACCCATACAATCATTATCAACTGCTATAACTCCCGATATGGAGCATAGGTCCACAACAAAGCTTCACCCCTCCGGCTATTCCTTGTTGAAGTCTCTCTGGTTAATTTCATGTGGGGTGGATTATCAGCCCACCCGCCCCATGGATTTCTCTGAGCGAGAGCGAAAGGGCCTACCTATTTTGCCGGACTTTCCAGGGTTATTTTACCTGCTACAACCGAGATGGTACTGACGGTAGTACTTCCCCTCCGAAAGGAAGTTGTGCTACTGATTTTTATCGCTCAAGAAAAAATCAGTCGATCTCGGCTGGGTTTGAACCCACAGGTCTTGAAGAGAGCGCTTTACCCCAATACCCCAGAAGTTGACAACCGTACATCCACTAGTATGGCTAAAATATGCATAGCCCGAACGGGGTGTGGGAATACAGCTCCAGCCCCTGCCAAGGTATAGCTAGGCAAGTCAACAGTTAGTTCTACCACTATAGTTGCATACCCTTCAGGCGGTAACACATTTTTTCCAGATACGAGTAACCATGGCTTGTTTAGATTTTACAAAACCAAGACATTTCTTGGGTGCTAATAGCAACCATACATCATCATAAAACATCCCAGAAACACGACAACTAATGAATCAAGCTGGTATTCGAACTAAGGCCGTTATATAATATGAATAAAACTAGCCTTTTAAAACCATCAGTCACAGAAGAGCCAAATTCTATGAGTCACTTTCGCAATAGACTGGACTAACAGTGGCTTAGAGATCGGGGTTCGAGTCCTGGCCGGGTGTACTAAGGGTGTTTTTCCAAAATAGTTTTACGTTCTCCCTTCACGCAAATGGGGGTGTACTTGATCTTAATTCAACCTTCCTCATACTTAAAACGTCAGTGTGATTATTAAATAGAAGAACAACCCAAAAGGGTAATAAGACACGGTGATAAAAAAAAAGGTGTGTTCTAAATTAGCGGTCAAAATTTAGGATCGAAAAAAATATAACGTCATTCTAAAAATTTGTTTGAAAAAAAACATCCATTCTAACACCGGTGGCCGTGTGGTCTGAGGTGTGTACATCTGGGACGGGTCATGAGCTCTTCATCCACTGGCTACACAGAAATAAAACTGTTTCCTACATGATTTACTTTTTGATTTTTATATACTTTGATCTACTTTTTTTCTACGAAGAAAGACCAAATGGATAGGTCATATGGTGAGAAGGAATGTATATTGAGTGACGTCATAGAAGGCAGGACTATTTGGACAAGGCAACCTGTCGAGAGATATAAAACATAATAATAAAACCCTCCCGAGTTGAAAGAGGCTGCGTTATCTGATAGATTGTGATATTAACTGATTGCTCATATGTAGCTGACGATTTCCGCACGTCCATCACAAACTCTGCCTTAAAATATGAGTGAAGAATAACCTTAAACACGGGATTACTCCTGGATAGCTCAGTAGTAAGAGCATTGGAGCACTAAGCCAAAAGTAACGGGTTCTATTCCCGTGTTAAGGTGTTATTTTTCAATTTAAAGAATATAATAATAATAGTAATACTAATAGCTCACCCAGAATTTCTAATGGACGACCTTGAACTTAGTGAAGATTTAGGTGACCCCCTACAAGACCAAGGCGTCATTTCTGGGACACTAGGCCCCACAGGGGGCAGTGACGCGGCCACGAAACCACGTACCGGGAAATAAGGTGCCTGACTCCACTCCCCTCCCACTGGATCTCAAGAGGACCGGAACAAATATAGATATCTACTTACAGGGGCAGACTCTGGTGAGTGGTTAGCACTTCTGACTCGCGGTTTGTAAGTTAATCGTTAAAGGCCCCCCCTTCCACCCGCGCTACAAGGTCAGTTATCCCCGTAGACCTGCGTGCACAAACTGTCTTTCACCGTAAAGAAGGAGCGTGTAGAGGTGCCCTTTTAAGAAACAGGATGGTTTCTGAAAATGGGGTAATTTTTACATATTATAGTTTAATCTGTCAATTTATCAAGTTTATTTTTCTATTATTATTATTATTATTATTATTATTATTATTATTATTATTATTATTATTATTATTATTATTATTATTATTATTAGCACCGCGTCTTACTACCCGTTCGGGTTATACGCACTTACGCTAATGTGTAATGTTAGGGTGATTGTGAGGTGAAAAGGAGGACCTACAGTTTAACGTGGGATCCGAACCACGGTGGAGGCCTGGCATTCCTCACATTCACAAGTTGTGATTAATACACATCTTGTCAGAGGTAGAAGGAAGGGTTTGGGCAATCAGATAAATCTGTGCCGGTTTTATTTTTCTAAATATTTATTTATGTGTATTTTTGTTTATTTCTCATACGAATGTCCAGAAACAGGTTTGTTTGTAATAAAAAGTTTAAAAAGTAAAAAAAAATAATAAGGTGCACCATACAGATTCTCTCTCTCTTTAATATTAAAATAGAGACATTTACTAAAAACTTATAAAATTTGTGAAACTAAATAATATACACTTTTGCAGAAACAATCCTTCAAAGAGCTTAAATGAAATAATATACACTTTTTTTAAAAAAAACATTAAAAAACAGGAGCATCTCTGTCTAACAAAGAGCATAACAATCAATTTCATTTTGAAAATTGAATAAAAATAAAATTTTGGCTTTTAGCTCAAAAACCATTGAAGTTAAAAAAATATATTTCAAACAAAAGAGTTTTATAATAAATATTACTACGTATTTACAATGAAACGTTATATCCTGTATCAGATAGTTACAGAGATGTGATAAAAATTGAAAATTTCTGCTTATGTAAATTACCCTTAAAATAATTTTCATTTAAAAATAAAAATAACCATTTGGTTTTTACAATGTTAAACAGTATCTAGATATAAAATTTAATTAAAATCCTTGGAGCGGATTTTGAGAAATTATATTTTTCTCTTATCCCCTCTCCCTCCCAGTAAACTACCCCTAATTTTAGGGTTGGATATCTAATTCCAAAAAACCCCTCAATGGGACCTTATGAAAACCCCAGATACCAAGTTTCAGCCCGATTGGTAAAATAACCTCTAGGCCGAGATACAGAGGACGACATCGCGAAAAACACTTTCTCGGTTTTAAGCGGGCCTGAAACGTCGACATTAATCAAAATCTAGTTAGATTTTTTGACAATCACACTACTACTCTTTTCGAGGGGTCGAGAGAAAGAAAGAAATAAAGTTAAACATATTTTTATATCTCCTCGCACACAAAACTGGTATTTCAGCACTGGGCCTACTTAACAGCCGTTTTAAATTCTGTGGTATGTATTTCAGGATAAATACAGCTCTACCAAGAAATGGCAGGACCCCTCATAATCTGTGATCGAGACTATGAAGCTCATTTGAACGGGAACAGTTCTTAGCTAATAGGGACAAGGGGGATACATTTTAACTTAACGTGAATTATGGTGCCATCTTTTAAAAATAAGACTCTTAACTAAGTTTTACTTAGGTTAAATAACTTATCACCGATGGTCAGTATTGCGATAGACCGTTGAAAAAACTGATTCCTTTTGTCCATTTCACTTGTATTTTACAAATAATAATAATAATAATAATAATAATAATAATAATAATAATAATAATAATAATGTTCCTCGTCTGGATTACATCACTCGTAGTCCAGTAGTGGAAAGATTGGCCAGTACTAATAATGTACATTTGTCCAGGGGACGTCACAATGTACTAACCATAATTCCTTTCCGTGGAGGCTCTTTCCATGTACTGATTAGATGAGGTGATGGTGATAGTATGAGGGTGATAGTGAGTATGGGGGTGTGGAACCAATGGATACACTTAAACCTACTTAAACAAAACCTGGTGACTGTTGGGGTAATTCCCCTTTCAGGATAGATACCCAAGATACCAGCCGGAAATCGAACCCGGGACCCCTAGACTCGTAGCCAGATTCACTGACCACTACACCAGGGGGCCGGTTATTTTACAAATACAAGGCTGTATAAGAAGACTACTTACAAAATGTTTTAACCTATTAAACGAAACTTACATTTAAAACATACACATATATTATATTTACACACTAGGTGGGGCTGAGAAAATATTTGGCTGAAGGAACGCATTAAGAATTTCAAATGGGCCGTCAAATAAAATAAGATTTTGCGGTAGATGCCATTTATTAAATTAAAAAAAATTAAATAAACAACATAAAAAGTAGGGCACTATAAAAAATAAATAATTCTTAAATAAAGCGGAGCTTAGGAAGACGAATAAAATGTTTTCATATCTTTCATCATTTATATAATCTCAGATGTAAATTTAGCAGTTGAAATTCCTTGTTGTGTTGAATATAAATTGTTTATATTTCCATAAGAATATATTTTTTAATTCTGTAATTTAAAGCCCTAGTTTTTTTCGTATAGAGATAGTTATAGCTTGCGGGCCGTATATAAGTGAAAGCACACTATATTATTTTATTCTTACATATCTGATTTTATCCCTGCTTAAGTTATAAATTAGAATAATAAACACATAAAAAAAAAAAAAAAATTGAGCTGTCCGGTTTTGAAACTAAGGGACCCTGATGTAATTTAATCCTTAGTTGGTGTTAAAATACTTTTTCTAGCTGTTTGTAAAATTAAAATATGTTCAAATATGTCATATCTAGTGAGATATTTCCAATATGTTCATAGTATATAAGTTTTCTTCTTAGAAATATTTTAGAGTTTCAAAGATTATTGCCAGTGTTGAAGTTGAAGCGAAGGAGATTTGTGCTTCAACTTAGACATTTTGAAGATTTGCACACATCATAATATATACAAGCATACATATATATTTATGTGTGTGTGTGTGTGTGTGTGTGTGTGTGTGGGGTGTGAAAATCTTCCAAATGTATTTATACATATCTTGTACGGTATGAATTCAAGGCAAGGTTGTGTATTCCTGTTGTATTTTTTTAATTTATTTAGCACCGCGTCTTATTACCCGTTCCTGTTGTAAACTTCTTTAAACACTCATTCATATTTTCTGAGATCTCGCTATTTTATGCCAACTACCTAAAACCGAACACTTCAACCAATTTTCTAGTAAATAAACAATAGGGTGTTGCTTCTGAAACTTTATCATTTAGTTGTCTCTCGAGAAAGCCGATTAGGTAACTGTGATATCACCAATCAGATGTTGAGTTTAGGTTAAATATTGACAAAACTTTTAACAGTTCACGAGTTTGTTGTTCTGGAACGAACACAAAACTATGTTCTATGACCCTGTACATATATAGACTTGTAAACATTTCTGTTGATCACTAATAGCTAAATGTCCGGGAAACGAAAGGTAACTGCTATAGGAGCCTAGAATGGATCTTTGGGAATAGAACAATGTCATTTAGTAGGGGGTCACAACACATTTTATTGCCATGTGTATTTTCCTCCTCCCCTGTTTGTTCTCCTACTGCTGTACAGTTCCATACAGGAACGTCATAAACCAACTTGGTTTATGGCGTTTAGGAGTGTCTGATCGATTATTCTAGATTTTTTATTTTACATCCACAACAATTTCCAGTCTGTGGTCAGATTTTTATTCAAGCCATATATTTTCCACTACCAGCTGGCTGGACCTGTCGTAGCTTCATATGCCTTATAATCTAACTTAAGACTAGGACAGGCACAACATCCATTCCCCTGGTCGTTAAGTCATCACTATGAAAGGGTAAACCCACATTTCTTCAATGATAAATATTTCAGCCATGCCAAGAATTGAACCCAGGACCTTTAGCTCAGTAGACAGACACGCTACCGACTGAGCTAAGGTGTCGGATCGACTATTCTAGAGACTTCTATAAACAGTTGGAAGCAGAGTGTGGTTGTTATTTTTACTAGGTCATGCCCAAGTTTATTTGATCTCAGTACCAAACTAAACACGGATGGCGCTGTCTGTTGTTAGACTAGTGTTGTAGACAGAGTGTTTATATGAATACTAATTACCGGCATGATAACTGATTAAATCACTGTCAGCGACGCTTGTATTCACTCCGTCCGCCAGTGATAACATCAATTCAACGGGTCATAACAATATTGGTTCGTTATGCGGAGAGATTATTTAACATCGGTGATCACACTGCCTAAGGCGACAGGCCTTAAATATACTGTATTGCCAGTTATTGGAAGGGGTGATTCAGGTTCAAATCTTTTTTTAATTTCTTGCTATTCCTCGGAGATAGAAAGTATTATGTCAGTCAAAATAAAATTCTAATTCGAGATTTTTATGGATGTCGACGTTTCATAACTCATTGAACACTGAAAAGTGGTTTTTTTTGTGTGTGTGATTCCTTATGTCTGTCTGTTCGTATCTCGGACTAGAGCCGAAACAATTTTACCGATCTGGTTGAAAATTAGTATCTGGGGTTTTTATAAGGTTCTCTAGAAGTGTTTTGGAATTAGCTATCTAACTAAAATAAAATATATTTTCTCAAAATTTGCTCAAGTGATTTTGATCACAATTCGTATCTAGACACTGTTTAACATTACAAAAAAAAATTATGCTTATAAATTTACCAGTAAAATGACTTAGAGTGTACTTTACATGCGTGGATATCTCTAATTTGTATGATATCTCCACATTTCTTTGAGATACGAAATAGCTAATCAATGTAAAGTTGTATGTCCACTAAACATACAAATGTTTTATTTGAAACATATTTTTATAAAACCAATATTTTCCGATCTATAAGCAAATACAGTTTTAAATGACTGTCTGGGAAATACGGAGCTGATTGTAAAACAGGACACGCTTTTTTACCATTATGTTTCTGCAACAATATCTATTATTTATTTTCACATATCTTTTTGAGTTTTAAGTAATTAAATATCACCCACCTCGGTGGCGTAGTTAACTAACGCGCTAGTTTCGTGTTGATCTAGACTGCCGAGGACGGGGAGATAGAGTTTAGAATCTCGGTCGGGTGAACTAGGGGTGGCTTTTTCTAAATTGTTTTCCACTCTCCCTCCCCGCAAATGCGGGTTCACTTCCTATAAACTCAACCTTCCCAACTCATAATCCATTAGCGTAATTAGTACTTAAGCGTATAACCTGAACGGGTAGTAATAAGCGGTCCTAAATAAAAACAAGTAAATATCTAGATAAAGGAAAGAGAAATTATGTACGCTGCAACGCACCATTTATTTCTCTATGAATCTTTTAAAGGGGTACTTTAATTAGGCCATGGCTACAAAGGGGTACCGTGACCTTCAAAAGTTTGCGAAACATTGATGATGTTGATTTAAGGAGAAAAAACTTAGAGATATTCAGTGATTGTAGGCATACTTCTATTTCCTTAAGAATTTGCCTTTTTTTGGAGCACATACAGTATTACTGTTCATTGCAAACATTGATTAAAAGTATTTAATATCAACCATTGTGGAAATAGTTTTTATTTTCTTCGTAAAACTATCCAGCTAGTGAAAAGAGTTATTAAATGTTAATATTAATATATCCTTAGAGATAGCTGTGGAGTTGGAATTTTTCATAACACAAACGAAAGGACAAAAATTATTAATAAAAATATTAGGTTTTTTGTTTCGTGGTTGTGGCAACCAGAGATATTATAGTCCATGTGGTAATTATATTAACACTTTTATCTTCTTTTAAATGACCGCTATAAAGTATAGACTAAATAAATTGTTTCCATAACTAAGATAAAAAGCTAAACAATATATTAGTTTCAAAATAATAAAAAAAATATTTTGTAAACCCACGCTCACGAATACGGGAGTTGCATTGACTTCATGAACATCCTTCAATCATCCGGTTCGCCATATTTATTTATGAAAAGAAGGCAGCCTTTTAGAATCTATCATATGTAAAGAATTTTTAAGTGAACTACACACGCCGTGTCTAAAAAAAAAAAGAAAGGCCCAGACGATTATTTTAATAAGTTCGTGTCTAAATAACGTAAAACCCTTGAGAAAAAATAATAATTAAAAACAAACTGTTTGTTGTGAAAGTTATGACCATCAAAAAGTGACCAACTCTCAACACAATGTCTTACAGATCACAAGGTTTGACGTATGAATACATGAGAGTAAATTTGGTAGCTTCTCCTGTCAGAGTAAGATAATCAGGCCCTACAAACGGAGGTAAAACTATTTGTCAGTCTATCTAACCACTCGGACGTGCGTGTACGACCAAAACTTGGTTTGTTCCTGGATCAAAGATTCCTGGGAGTTGTCCTCTAACTTTGGAGAGGGGGGCAGGGGGGCTAAATAGTCGTAAGGGGATAAAATCCCATTTGTGTGTAGATTAAAACGAAACATTTTACAGAAACACTTCAAGTTTTTCAAGAGAATAAGTGAGGACGAACAAAAATAAGGGGAAGAAAGAATGGAGGAACCACCAGGGAATACAAAATGCAGAGGATGGGGAAATTGAGGTAAACACATAATAAATTAGAATATGTATTGTGTGTGTTTGTGTGTGTGTTTTCGTGTTAGCACTGAAATAAACACATACAGACAAAATTGGTATTGGTATACGTACTTGAGGAAATCTGTGAAAGAGCAACCTGGCCATGTATTTTATATATCCCTCGTTTCTGCGAGCACGTCGCTTTTTTTCTTAGTAAGGTATCCATCAATTTGTTCCCTCTTTGAATGTACTGGGTGATATAGTAATCATTTGTTTTATATCTAACCTTGTAAACATGGAGAAATTTCAATCTCACATTCAAAGATAAATTATACCGTTCAATCCAAAGAGAAGTTTAAATAGGTTAGATAAAACTAGACAGGTTTATAGTAGGTAACTGTTGGAATATTGGTTGAATGGAGGTGTATAGGACGTTACTGTTGGAATATTGGTTGATTGGAGGTGTCTAGGATGTTACTGTTGGAATATTGGTTGATTGGAGGTGTCTAGGACGCTACTGTTGGAATATTGGTTGATTGGAGGTGTCTAGGACGTTACTGTTGGAATATTAGCTGATTGGAGGTGTCTAGGACGTTACTGTTGGAATATTGGCTGATTGGGGGTGTCTAGGACGTTACTGTTGGAATATTGGTTGATTGGAGGGGTCTAGGACGTTACTGTTGGAATATTGGTTGATTGGAGGTGTCTAGGACGTTACTGTTGGAATATTAGCTGATTGGGGGTGTCTAGGACGTTACTGTTGGAATATTGGCTGATTGGGGGTGTCTAGGACGTTACTGTTGGAATATTAGCTGATTGGGGGTGTCTAGGACGTTACTGTTGGAATATTAGCTGATTGGGGGTGTCTAGGACGTTACTGTTGGTAATATTGGTTGATTGGAGGGGTCTAGGACGTTACTGTTGGAATATTGGTTGATTGGAGGTGTCTAGGACGTTACTGTTGGAATATTGGCTGATCGGGGGTGTCTAGGACGTTACTGTTGGAATAGCGGCTGATTGAGGATATATAGAACGTTACTGTTGGAATATCGGCTGATCGGGAGTGTCCATGACATTAATGTTGAAATATCGGCTGATTGAGGATATATAGAACGTTACTGTTGGAATATCGGCTGATCGGAAGTGTCTATGACATTAATGTTGAAATATCGGCTGATTGAGGATATATAGAACGTTACTGTTGGAATATCGGCTGATCGGGAGTGTCTATGACATTAATGTTGGAATATTGGCTGATTGGGGGTGTATAGAACGTTACTGTTGGAATATTGAATGACTGGGGTGTCTAAAACGTTACTGTTGGAAATAGCTGACTGGGGCTGTTTATGGATTACTGTTTAAAATCCAACTGATGAGAGATTTAATTTGGAACTATATCAGAATTGCCGGTAAAATCCCTGACGCTGGTAAACCTCACCCGTCCATGTTTCCCTTTGATACAAACACTTCTGAGAAGACAAGTAAAGTGTTTCAAACTAACCTGACTCAACTATGTTTAAAATGGTTGCGCAAAGTTGGAACAGATGGTTCCGAGACTGGAGAGTTGGCTGCATTGTGACAGGATGTGCGTTCGGGAATATAACAAGATTTAAGACAGTTTAGAATATATAATGTGGCTACCACTTATTATCATAGCTACCAACTATGTTAATTACCAAACTACAAATTATTAAAACTACCTAATTAACTATATTAGTTAGCAAACTACCAACTATATTAGTTACCAAACTACTAATTATTATTGCTACCAAACTACCTACTATTATAGTTACCAAACTACCAACTATCATAGTTACTAATCTACCAACTATCATGGGTACCAAGACTAAATTTTACTGTCCACATATTTTTCCTCGGTCAATCTTCATACAGTGAAAAGGACTAACAAATTATGCAACCCGCAACAATAAAGCTATATTTATGACGTAACACTGACGTGTGTCTAGTTACAAGGGACTATGTGACGTCATTTCAGTATCACAGGGAAGTTATTCCTGTCCGTTAAAGCAGGGGCAATGGTTGCATGATTTGTTTGGTGACAAGTTTACTATAAAACTGTGTCACCTTTGAAGCTTTTAACTCAAGGTATATTCAAGAACTTTTATTGTTCACGTTTACGGCTATTAAATAATGCCTGCATCTATTTCTCTATCGACCCTCAACTTGTTTAAGCTATAGCTATGTTACATCCAATATAATTATGTTTTATAACATCAAATTGAAACTTTGAAAATTAAACTCGTAAATAAAATACTTGTAATATTTTTTTTTCAGTTGCAAGGAAAAAAAATCACGTAAAAGAAACCTGTCAAAAAAAAGTTTGTATTTGATTACGAAGGAAAAGTATTTCTCTCATTCAAACTCGTTTGAAATAGTTTTTTTTTTTACTTACACGGTTAATGAGTCACGTTGGAATATGTTGAAGTGACGTCATGGTGGCTGAGGGGAGAGGGTGGGGGGGAAGGCTGGGTTAAGGTGGGGGGAGGTGGAGAACGAGTTCCCATTCATAAATACACAGCCCCTAAGCAATTAAGGAATTATTGTCTGTAACTCTGCTCGGCGTCATCTTGAAAATACGACTGCCCATAAAATGAACATTTTTTTGTATTTTTTAAACGTATAATTTTAATTTATTTTTCCCCGCTTCCGTGGCTGAATGCTCTAAAATTCACTACTCTCACAGTAGACTAGACTGACGATGACGGGGAGATCAAGGTTCGAATCTCGGTCGGGTGTATTGAAAGTGTTTTTTTTTTCTAAACGGTTTTACACTTTATCTCTCTCTCTCTCTCTTCACGCAAACGCGGGTACACTTCATCTAAATATAGCCTTCCTAATTCATAAACCAATTAGCGTAATTAGTATATAAGCGTATAAACCAAACGGGTAGTAAGACGCTGTGCTAAAAAATAATATTTGTAAAACTAATCTTTTTCATTTCTGGGAGTACATAAAACGTCTAGATCCATCACAATATCACGGTCGAGGAGTTAGAAACCATATATGTATATGTAAAAACTGATGTACTAATAATTCGGAGTTCACCATATCTTTAAATCAAGCGTTAATCGGCTGTAAAACCACACACGACCATCAAAGGCCTGGACAGTAGCATGGATAGATATATACAATAGAGGCGGTAAATAAATGTTAAATTTTATCTCCGGTTTCAAATAATAGAACGCTTTAGTTTCATGACTAGCCGACAGAAGCGCTGGAGGCAGTACTTTTTTCCCCTCCCTTACTATATTCGAACATTGCCTTGTGCGGTAGTGAAAAGCTTCAATGTCAGTAGTAAAAAAAAAAAAGAAAAAAAAAAAGAACGTAAACCTTTTTTCAAAAAAATCCTACTTCAGCCCACAGATACGGAAAGGATTTAAGTGAAGAAGAAAAAAAAAAGAACAGTACGCGTAAATAGTATTTACGGTGACTACGTATGAAATCCACACAGTGCGCCATTTTTTTTTATTTTGCGCGTGGAATATATTTTTTTCTTTACTCGAGATGCCTTGAAGGCAAGTATTGTTGCATCTCCGCCACGGGTAATACGAACATATTTCTTCCAAGGCGTTCATTTAGATTTCAATCGTAAAAAATATATATTATATATATCTTTGGTGGAAGTGAAAAAAAATATCTCATTTTGCATGCCTTGATATGAGAGCTGGGGTGCAAGGAGGGGGTGTATTACGACATGGTTTTGTTTTATTTGCTATATGGGGGGGGGGCGGGNGGGGGTTTAGGGAAAAGCGAGAGGGGAAAACATTGGATTACTTAGTGGATACTTCTCCAACTTATTCTTGCCTGATATTTATTGCCCGTTACTCCCGTGTGAAGCAAAGCAAGCCACACGATCTGCTTTGATGTTCAAACGGTCTAATGCGTCATTCTAGTGTTTTTTGTGTGTGTTTTTTATCGTCTCGTCTTACTACCCGTTCGGATCACATGTAATAATTACTCTAATGTGTTAGGGATGAGGAATATTGAATTTTGGAGGAAGCGTACCCATCTATTTGCGTAGAGGAAGGGTTGAAAACTATTGTAAACTTGATTGGGATCCGAACCCCGATCTACCTGTCATTGGCAGTCCAGTCTAATGCAAGACTGACGAGACCTCTCGACAACATAATAATGAAACTTAAAAGGAAGGAAAACTTTTATATTGTTTCATGTATAGTATTTTGTTTAAATATGATGGTAGTAAAAATTAATCAATCACAAACATTAAGTTCATTACTTTGTGTGAATGGGGCCCCGCAGAAGTTCAACTGCCCCAGACGACCTTAAAATATCAAAGGCCCTGATTTTATGTCTGTCCTAAGATTTCTTTTTTTATCACCGCGTCTTACTACCTGTTCAGGTTGTACGCATATTTAGTCATTAGTCTAATGGGGTAGGGATGAGGAAGGAAGCATTTCAGAGGTAATATACCAGCATTTACGTGGAGGAAGAGTGGGAAACCATTTATAGAACACCCCCCTTAGTGTACTCGACTGAGATTCGAACTCCGATCCCACCTGAAGGCCAGTCTAACTCTAAAACGGCACCCAGAGCATTCGGTCACCTAAACGGGTTCTCTAGAATTGAACTAGGATATGCCGCCGCCGTTAGCGGTGATAGTGCCAACATTTGAGGATAGAGGGTGTCATGTAGTCAGCACAACGAGTTCTCCGGCCGTTAATTTCAGTTTTCTAGACCGGAGCTACTCATAATTTATTCAAGCATCTCCTCATTTCTCCTCGTGGTGCCGAGTTTGAGCCCGTTCCAGATACATTTTGGAAGAGACGGAGATCATACCCAGGATCTCTAGATCTTATCCAGACGCTCTGACCACTCTACCACGGAGGGGGTTCAAAGCCCGATAAACTTAAAAGATATCAACAAACTTTCACATTTAGAATGGATTTGACTAGAAGCTAAAATTCAACCTTTCAATGGATTTATTTAGTTTTTGTCGATTATTGACAAGATGTTTTAGAGAGATTAAACACTAAAAGCAAATTAAACTGTAAATTAAATGTACCCCACACCGGTGGACAGGCGGACTAAACGTCATGCTCATATGGTTTGATTTTCAGTTACCGGGGAAGTAAGACCTCGAATCCATGTAAGGTTTACTAAAGGTGATTTTTCTTAAAATGATTCACCACACTTAGATGAGGGCACATTTTCTCTAAACTCTATCTGCATCATACTTACCTCATTAGTATAATTAAATGCTAATTATTCTGCTGGGAGCAATAATAATACTTTTGTGTTACATTGACAAGGTCACTTAAAACTTCCACATTGAAAAAAGTGTATAAGACGGTATCAAATAAATACGTAATAAAAACGCTAAAAAATAGCCCGCTGTTTTCGTATTTCTCTAATTTGATAGCATGTATTTCCACAAATATAGTTGCCATTCCTTTTCGCGCTGATAAAAGGCTTAGAAAATCCTCTGATTTGCTTTTTTACTAAACGACGAAATGAATTCCAAATGTAATAAACAATAAAAACTAATTTGCAAGTTAAAACCTGTGCTGAGATTGCTAACATTCTAGAGCTTAAAAAAAAGTTACAAATTAGTTTTTATTTCGTTGAAAATTAAATCTAAATTAAGTGGACATTTGGAGAATAACTTAGGCCTACATACCCCTAAAATGAAGGGCAGGTTCTAGCATTTAAAACCAAAAGTAGGTATATTATTGTACGCTCTATCCTGACAATACACTAGAGTCGTGATTATCCGGGCTTATGTATTATCCGGTCCGGTTCTCGCTGTTAACAAGTGTGTTTTAAAATAAACAAACCGGTACATATCCACTATAAAACATTTACTGAATCTGTGATGTACTCAATTTAACGCTCTATTTTCACTGGTTCTTGCTTTATAGCCGATGTTCCATTTCCAAAATAAAGTACTGTATATTAATGACGTTAAAGTAATTTTTACTGTTACTATCGTCCTATTTAACATCGCAAATCAGAAAACGGGGAGATTCTATTAAAACAAAGTTAAATTGTTATGTGAAAATTAAAAGAAAAGGCAAACCCAGACTGAAAACTATTTACTCTCGTATTCCGTACTATCCGGCCCGGAATCACGCCACTGTAGGCCGGATAATCGCGACTCTATATTGTATTCGAACATTTTGATACCAGTAAGTACGCATGCTTCAGACAAAAACACTTTTCGGATCTAGATACGACAGGCAGACGAGATTAAGTCCGATCTGTATACAAAGAAACATTTTTTTTACAGTTAAAAATGCAATAAAACAATTTTTATACATTCACACTTCAATTAATGTGATCTTCAGCTGTGACTTTTGATGATAGATACTATCAGTACCTATAAAATAATAGTAATAAAATAGTTAAATGCCATCAACCTTGGGTCCATCCCAGGCCTTTCCTGCGTGAGTTTCCCCATCTCCCTCCACGCCAATGCCTGTACATTTCCTCTAAACTTAATCTTTCTCATCTCTAACACAGGAAAGTAATTAGTACATATGCGTAGAGCCCAAACAGGCGGTGATAATTTTTTTTTACTCCACGTTCAGGGCATTTTATTCACACTGAGGGGCTAGAAAAGAGGAAGGACAGATTTGGGACGATATATATATATATATATATATATATATATATATATATATATAACTATAGGGAGTATGAGAAAACCATTTAGAAAAACAAAAAACTTTGGTACAACAATCCGGGATTTCAATCTCGACCGCCCTTTCACCAACAAAGTAGATGATTTTAAGGAGACTGCCTAGATAGCTGAGATATTACTAATCAGATGTTGCGCTAAGATCACCTTGAGGAATTTTCGAAATTAAATATTCAATACTAAAATTAAGGGTTAAAACGGTAACGGTAAAAAGAGAAAAAAAATTTTTTTTTCTCGCCTTAACGATTTTTGATTAGATTTTCTATCTAACAACTATTTTAACATAACAAATAAAATGGCAACTCATTTTCCAGTGAAAATGACCTCGAGGTTACTTTACTTAAGTGAATATTTCCAATTTTGATCATATCACTAATTTGGATGATATCTCCGCAACTATTTGAGATAATAAATACCATTATCATTGCAATGTTGTACCACCATTACAATTAAAAATCTTTTATTTAAAATATATTTATATCAAACCAATAGTTTCCGAGCTATAAGCAAATATATTATATTTTTAAATGATGGTCTGGGAAATGAGGATTTGATTTGCTATGATCTTTGGTGGACAAAGATGTTCCTCTTTTTCTTAATAAGTTTCTGTAACACTGTATATTCTTTCATTTATGTTTTTTGGTGGAATGTTCTTGGAACAATTTATATTATTTCGTTTAACAAATCTTACGAGTTTTTAATAAATGTATCTTATTTAAGATAAAAGAGAGAAAAAGTATTTATGGTGCAGCGTACCATAATGATAAGCATTGACCAGCTGTAGCTCCTACAACCACTGTCAAAATAATAGCTTCACATTTTAAATAAATGGCTGTATTGGCAATTAAATCTAATTAATAAAAAAAAGATGTAATAAAAAGTCAGTTTATTTTAATAAAATTACATGTGTTAATTTTTGTGGCCCAACTAATATTGTACCCTATTATGATCGAGAGTGCTAAGGTGCTGGATTGCTATCAACCAAGTGCACCCAGGGATTCATGATAGATTACTAGATGAGAATATAGAAATATAGGATCTTTTTCAGACAATATAGGAGAGCTTAGATCAATCAGAAAGCCCTAAGCTCTATTGACACAGACTCATTCCTGTCGATCACTCCGATAAATCCTTCCTCTAAAGGATCCCACTAAAAGAATGGACTCAAAATTATCTATGTAAAAATTAAACCAAGGAAAGGATTCTCTTAAGGACCTCACCAAAAAAAAGGACTCAAGATCCTCTCTATAAGGATTAAACCGTGGAAAATATCTCACCAAAGAGAGGACTTGAAATGCTATTTGTAAAGATTAAACGAAGGACAGAACTCGTAAAACATTCTCGCTAAGGATATCAACAAAGAGAGGACTATACATCCTTTCTCCAAGGATACTATCAAGGAAAGAGCTCGTAACTCTCTCTCCAAGGATACCACAGAAGAAAGAGCTCGTAATTCTCTCTCCAAGGATACCACAGAGGAAAGAGCTCGTAATTCTCTCTCCAAGGATACCACCAAGGAAAGAGCTCGTAATTCTCTCTCCAAGGATACCACCAAAAGAAAGGACTCGATAAATCCTTGCAATCTAAGATGATGACGAAAGAAAGCCCAGGCCCAGGGAAGTTTTAAGACTTTCGTAGGCCCTAGATGATTTTATTTCTAGAGGCCTGTGTGTCTGATATTTATTACTAAGTTTTATGCTAATTTCATCATTTGAGCGCACAAAATACCAGTTTTTTTTAATGTAAACATAGTTATCAGAATCTATCTCTTTATTTTGTGAACAAGGACTGAAGGAAAAAGAATCTTCTCAAAGATGAATTGATAAAAAAAAAATCTTCAATCAACAATGGGGCAGCAACGATTGTCGTCACTTTCATTACATTCAATTGAAAATGATGTTATGTAACAATTGACAATCAAGACATAATTTCTGAGCTTGCACACACAAAACATCCCAAAGTAAACATTTAAACATATTATTATTATTATTATTATTATTATTATTATTAGCACCGCGTCTTACTACCCGTTCGGGTTATACGCACTTACGCTAATGTGTAATGGTAGGGTGATTGTGAGATGAAATGGAGGACCTACAGTTTAACGTGGAATCCGAACCACGGTGGAGGCCTGGCATTCCTCACATTCACAAGTTGTGATTAATACACGTCTTGTCATTTAAACATAAAACTGAAAGTATCTACAGGACCTACATTACTGTGTCTGTGATTGTATCAGTGAGGCTGTTGTATAGCAACTATTGTGTCTGTGATTGTATGAGTGAGGCTGTTGTATGACAACTACTGTGTCTGTGATTGTGTCAGTGAGGCTGTTGTATGACAACTACTGTGTCTGTGATTTTATCAGTGAGGCTGTTGTATGACAACTACTGTGTTTGTGATTGTGTCAGTGAGGCTGTTGTATGACAACTACTGTGTCTGTGATTGTATCAGTGAGGCTGTTGTATAACTACTGTGTCTGTGATTGTATCAGTGAGGCTGTTGTATAACTACTGTGTCTGTGGCTGTGTCAGGGAGGCTGTTGTATGACAACTACTGTGTCTTGTGATTGTATCAGTGAGGCTGTTGTATAACAACTACTGTGTCTGTGATTGTATCAGTGAGGCTGTTGTATGACAACTACTGTGTCTATGATTGTATCAGTGAGGCTGTTGTATAACTACTGTGTCTGTGTTTGTATCAGTGAGGCTGTTGTATAACTACTGTGTCTGTGGCTGTGTCAGGGAGGCTTTTGTATGACAACTACTGTTTCTGTGGTTGTATCAGTGAGGCTGTTGTATAACTACTGTGTCTGTGATTGTATCAGTGAGGCTGTTGTATGACAACTACTGTGTCTGTGGCTGTGTCAGGGAGGCTATTGGGAAAAGCGACGACTTAAATTATTGTTTTTGTTATTCAAATATCAAAATAAATATTAAAATTAAAATTTGCTGTTTGTTCTTTCTTATTTTGGGATTTTTTTGTTAACATATATTTGAAGTGAAATATTGTAGGCCTTAGGCACTGTGCCTAGTTGGCTTAGTGGATAAAGCGGCCCTGACTAGACCTGTTCTCGAAACGATGACCTCAAAGTTGGTTTCTGATTTAACCTTTCCTGCTGTCTCATTAGAACCTTTTCGTGGCAGATTTTTTTCAGCTGAGCTCTAGAACTAACACATCAACCAGAACCCAGACCGCATCTCAATTAGTTATTTAAATAAAACACGGTGATGCAGTTCTCAACCCAGTCATTGATCCCTAAACCAGTAGATTGTTTCCCGATGTTCTACCTTTATTGGAAGCGTGTGTACAAGTCCGGTAAACCAAACAAATTATTAATCCGATTAGAGATATATTTTTTTAGTTCGTGTGTTATCTATCGATAGGATATGAAAGCATTAATTTTGTGAAATGACGCCTAACGCGAAGGCACAACTTGTTCTTGTGGGGACATGATATTCATGCCACACCTCTGTTCATCCATCAAAACATTCCCCTCCCTAACCCTCCGAGGGAAAAACAAGGGCATAAAACGCCCCCAAGGTCCAATACATTCCTAAACACATCATTATTAATATTTAAAGATAAATTCTAAATTCGCCAGGCGCAAGCTATTTCATACATTGTATTGACCAAGAGTAGTGAGGTCCTGTTTTAAGTTGATGATTTGGCATTTCCTTTGTCTGTCTGTCTGTCCAGAGTTTGTTCCACGATCACTTTCGAACGTGTGGACCAATTTTAGATTAATTTGGCAGTTACATTCTTTGAGCCTAACCTGAAAGACGTAAGAACTGTACATTCTTTGAACCTAGTCTGAATGGCGTAAGTACTGTACATTCTTTGAGCATAGCCTGAAAGACGTAAGTACTGTACATTCTTTGAACCTAGTCTGAATGACGTAAGTACTGTACATTCTTTGAGCATAGCCTGAAAGACGTAAGTACTGTACATTCTTTGAGCATAGCCTGAAAGACGTAATTACTGTACATTCTTTGACCCTAGTCTAAAAGACGTAAGTACTGTACATTATTTGACCCTAGTCTGAATGACGTAAGTACTGTACATTCTTTGAGCCTAGCCTGAAAGACGTAATTACTGTACATTATTTGACCCTAGTCTGAAAGACGTAAGTACTGTACATTATTTGAGCCTAGCCTGAAAGACGTAATTACTGTACATTCTTTGACCCTAGTCTGAAATACGTAATTACTGTACATTCTTTGAGTCTAGTCTGAAAGACGTAAGTACTGTACATTCTTTGAGTCTAGTCTGAATGACGTAAGTACTGTACATTATTTGACCCTAGTCTGAAAGACGTAAGTACTGTACATTATTTGCGCCTAGCCTGAAAGACGCAAGTACTGTACATGGTTCTACGATCCAGTTATCCGTTTCAAAATGGCACCCGCTATAAAAGTATTTTCTTTTAGTAGTTCATTTCAAGTGATTTGAATTTAAAATTATAAGCAATCGATCCAATACTTAGGGAATATTTCTTTATGATTTTGAGATATATATTGCGAGACTGACTTCTTAAACTACGTGATCAACGATTATTCTGTGTGCATATAATGTATCAATTGTTTTTATGTCTAACTTGATGACCAAGAAAATAAATAGTCCAGCGCGATCGTACAAAATTTCTCATATAGTGTATAAGGGGTGTGCGAAGTCCACTTTTTAGGTTCGAAGCAAAAATCGAGTCGAACATGAGAAATACTCACGAACCCGAATCGAAGTTAGAATATTTTTCTATTTAATTTTGAGTGAAAATATTATGTTGACATTGAGTATATTTATCTAACATCAAACTAAGTATTACATTTATTTTTTCTTAACACTAATATTTGTAGATTATTGCCAACATATAAATGTTATATTCACTTTTATATTTAAAACACTTTCTGTGTACATCCTGAGTGAGTAGTAAGATAACACCCATTTCCTTTAATACCATTGGTTTTTCCTTGCATGGTGTTTTACTAATATTTCACACACAAAACACAAGAGTAAATGGACGCTCGAGAACAAGAACAACATTATAAAAAAAATACGAGTTTAAGTTAATTCTCGGATGTGTTTATAGGTTCGAGAAGTCCAGTGTTACAACTTTAGTTTTTTCTGTTTTATAAATCAACAAGGAAACTTTTGATTTTATAAATCCATTTAAATCTTGTCATATGAATTACTAAAAAAAAATATGGTGTTGATTTTGAAAGCGCCTATAGTCAATCTCGAAAATAATACGACCTGGATGATATTAATTTTACTCATATGTTAATTAATGTATTCTGTATAAAATTTCAAATTTTTTGTAGCTTTTATTTAATTTTATTTTTAGTAAATTATCTAAGATTTTATCTAAATTAACAGCACTTTTCGTTTATAAGTACTAACTTTTTTTTTTAATTTAGGAATGTCATGTTCTTCGCACATGCACTCAACTATCTATCAAGTCTGCCGCTAGCCTGCACATTAAAAGGAATTTAAATTGAACATATTGATGCGTGTAGTAAACAAGTGAAATGGCTGCGTTTGTGAATTTTAAAATATTAAAGAAATATTTTCAATATTCAAGAAATACTTCAAAAGTTTAATTAAACACACTGAAAAAACTGTAATTATTTATGATCCGTGATCAGGAACAGACAGACAGACATGGCTATAGAAACAAGGGTAAAATTCACTTTTTTTGGTTCGAACATACATAAGACGTAAAGACAGCCATGTCTACTGTTCACAGCACTATTAGATGTGAATTAATGATAATTCAGTAAGAATTGTTATTTATTTTAATAATATTAAATGGGCTACGTTTAATATTATAAATACGTGTAAAGTTTTTTTCCCCCTCGTGTGGGGGATGAACAGTTTTGGGGAGTGAACTATCATTGGATTCAGAGGATCCTGATTTCTAAAAGGTTCCCTGTAGTTTTAAAAATGTATCTCTTTGTCGGTTGTGATGGGGAATACACGTTGCGAATGTAAGTACCCCAGGACATCTGGTAGTACCTGATAATGATGCTGATACCACGTCATTGATCGTTAGCTAAATATGATGCTCTTGTGTTCTCTGTCGAGATAGACAAGATAATAGTTGTCAATGTTGGACGGCCTGGCCTAACGTAAAACACTTGAAATATAGAATATAGAAGTATAGGACCGCGCTAGAAAGGAAGGGTTAGAAAATACATATATATATTTTTTTCTAGCATTGTGTCTTGTGTCTTACTACCCGTTCGGACTATACACATTAGTACCAAATACGTGAATGTTTAAGGTATGAGGAAGGTTTAATTTACAGGGATTTTATCCTCATTTGCGTAGAGGGAGAGTGGAAAACCATTTAGTATACCCTGCCGGGATTTAAACCTCAATTTTTCCGTCACTAGAAGTCCAGTCTATTGTTAGAGTGACGCCTTAGACGATTTGAGCCCAGAAGAAGGTGCTGCCGTTAATTTTTTATACTATACACAAAGCAAATTAAAAAAATGCCAGTAATCCCTTGCGAAACTTTAGCATATTCAACCTCCCCCTCCCCCCAAAAAATGATCTAGTCTTCTGTCGGGTTGTTGAAATTAAATACTCAGCGAAGTGTATAGACAAAATAGCAAAGAGAGTTTGTTTTCGGTAATTGTTACAAAAATATCGTTAGATTTTTCTTTTAACTTAAATTTTAAACAAACAATATGTTTTAACGTAAACTGAGTATGCTATGTCAGAAGTCGGTAAAAAAAAATCCCTATCCACTGATACCTTATTCATCGCTGTAGGTTTTGTATTAGTTGAGAAAAAGGGATGTTGACAACATAAATAATATAATATAGGATTGAGTTTAATTCGTGGCGCTTTGCGACTTGTGAAGTGTTTACGTACAATACATAGAGACAACCGCACAGAGCTTCAATGTAGATCTCTGTCTGCTCTTTTATAAAATACAAAGTGTTATGCGGGGAAATTTGAGCAGTTGTTCTCGTTTAGTTGAATCACTTGGACAAGAATGCACCGAGTGAGAACAGCTCGAGGTTCCCTGCTGTGACATGAGTGTTGGCGGTGTTTATTATTATTATTATTTAGCACCGCGTCTTACTACCCGTTCGGGTTATACGCTTAAGTACTTATTACGCTATATTCGAACTTCGATCTCCCCGTCCTTTAGATTTTTCTTTTAACTTAAATTTTAAACAAACAATATGTTTTAACGTAAACTGAGTATGCTATGTCAGAAGTCGGTAAAAAAAAATCCCTATCCACTGATACCTTATTCATCGCTGTAGGTTTTGTATTAGTTGAGAAAAAGGGATGTTGACAACATAAATAATATAATATAGGATTGAGTTTAATTCGTGGCGCTTTGCGACTTGTGAAGTGTTTACGTACAATACATAGAGACAACCGCACAGAGCTTCAATGTAGATCTCTGTCTGCTCTTTTATAAAATACAAAGTGTTATGCGGGGAAATTTGAGCAGTTGTTCTCGTTTAGTTGAATCACTTGGACAAGAATGCACCGAGTGAGAACAGCTCGAGGTTCCCTGCTGTGACATGAGTGTTGGCGGTGTTTATTATTATTATTATTTAGCACCGCGTCTTACTACCCGTTCGGGTTATACGCTTAAGTACTTATTACGCTATATTCGAACTTCGATCTCCCCGTCCTGAGCTAAACACGACTAGCGCGTTAGCCAACTACGCCACCGAGGCAGGTTATTGGCGGTGTCCAACAGATTATATGTACACCCTATCTACGGTCGGAGAGGTGGTAACCGACTGCTGGGAGAAGGTTCTCTATCGCAGACATTGGCTGGAAGTCACTTATGTGGACATAGCTATTCTCTTCCTAGTAATTCTATATTATCAATCAAAAATTGCTATCAAACGAGCCTAGTAATACTTCACTAAGAACTACTTTGTAAATTTTTTTTGTAACTTATTGAAAGAACAGAATATATTAATAAAACTATTATGTTTTTTATTTCATGATTTTGGCAACAAGAGATATTATACTACATAAAATAATAAATTAAAAGGTATTATATTCACATTTGTATCTTTTTATAAATTGACACCAAAATAAATGTATTTTTATAAATTAGAGAAAGAATTAGAGAAAGAGCCATACAAAATACTAGTTTCAAAATATTTTTTTTTGAAACAACGTTTTAACACACCTGAATACTTTTGTATGACGTCATCAACGCTCTTCGTTTCGGCTGGTTCGCCATTTTGATTGACGAAGCAGAAGGCAGACTGTTATAAGCTCTCGTTTCAAAAGTATTTTTAAGTGAACGTCAGAAGCCGCTTTCATAAATAATAATAATTTAAACAGTTATTTTAATAAGTTAGTGTTTTGATAATTTGAAACACTCAAAAGAAAAACATACGGTATGTTGGGAAAATTTGTAGATCACGTGGTTTGGAGAATGGAAACTTGAGGGTAGATCTGGTAGCTTTCACTTATCTGCACTCCTACTGTAAATAGATTATGTGATGGAAGTATAGTATTTTTTTAGTATCTACTTGTTACTAGAGGTCAAAATAGGTTTATAAAATACAAGTTTTTCAATTACTATTTATTCATAAAAAATGTTTTTATAATGTGTGACAAAATGTAAGCTGGAACTATTTCGATTCGAACATTTCTATATTTTAGTTCTTCTACGCCCTTTTCGGTGGTCACGAGGACAAAAGAATAGTCTGGTTTGACGGTGGTATTGGAGGTCGGGCTGCGAATCACGGCTGGCAGTCAGTGGCGTACGCAAAATTGTGAAGTAGGGGGGGCTCAAAGGGGGTTTGGGGGGAGCTACTCCCAACTAATGGAGGCAAATTTTTGTAACCATTATATACACCTAGAAGCTTTTTTGGAAGATTTCTTATTGGTATTTGTTAACTTGATTATTTATATATTTTTACTATTAAAAAGTGATAATCTAACAAAATAATGTATAAATAGGCCTAAATTAAAGTTGCCTTTACCGTCACATAGGCCTACTGTCACAAAAACCACCGATTATTTATAATAGGTAAATGTCTAGCCACGTGTGAAACTCCTCGATGGAACCACGTGTGGAACTGGGAGATTTGGAACCTGCCGCAATCTTCAGGACTTAGGCCAACTTCCTAGACTGCAAGAACATCAATTAGGACTACTAGGGAGGATCAACAAGGATGTGTAACACTTGATATTTTCTTCACTCACAATGTTTAACTGGTCATAACAACCATTTTATTTTATTTTAGGATCTGCGTTGATTACGGGGCATCCCCAAATTGGGGTAGGGGGTGCTCGAGCCCCTCAACTCCTCCCCCCCCTCCGTGGGTACGCTACTGCTGGAAGTATAGAACTTTTCTCGCCGCCTGAATGTTTCCCCGCTCTTCCTACACGCGAATGCGGTTACATTTTCTCTCAAATTCTACTTTCCTTTTACTTAACTTATTGGTGTGAATATTCTGTTAGCCTTTGGAGACGCGTAGCATGGAACTAAGCTCTCTCTCTCTCTCTATATATATATATATATACATTTCTTATCTAAAATAAAAGTAGAGTTGTTGAGAATCGAACCAGTACCGGCATCATAGAGACAATAGATATTTGGAATCACGTTCTCACTTTATTTATTTTTTACGTCACGTCTTACCACCCACACGAGCTACACTTAATTTTTAACCACGCTAATACTCGCTTCGGTGGCCGCATGGTCTAAGACGTCACTCTCACATTAGACTGGACTGCTGATGAATAGGCGGTCGAGATTTGAATCTTGGTCCGGTATAACTTACTTAAGGCGTTTTTTCACTAAATGTCTTTCATTCTTCCTCCGTCTAAATTTCACCTTCCTAGCCCCCTAATATATTAGTGTAGTTAGATGTTTACGTATAACCCGAACGGTTAGTAACACGCGGTGTTAAATAAATATTACGCTAATGAGGCAGAGATGATGAAAGTATTTTTTTTTTAATTTGAGGAATTTAGCGCGCACTTTCTGAACTACTGATAATATCCACACACGACTTATAAAATAGCTTAAATCTAGAACAGACACAACATCCAGCCCCCCCGGCCTTTAATTCATTACTGTGTAAGGGGCAAACCCACATTTCACCAACAATAAACCTTTTGCCCATGCCTGGAATCGAACCCGACAAGGGCACCCATGTGGGTTTTCTAAATGAGGGGCAGATTAAAGTCCCAACTGTCGGGGGTGTGCCCCCCCCCC
>CABFWO010002021.1:0-39120 GCA_902155825.1 Timema genevievae | reverse complement strand
AAAAAAAAAAGTTACTGATAAATTAACCAACATTATAATTTAGTTGTAAAGAAAAGTTGAAAAGAAACATTATATTTCTCACAAGTTTATTGAACAGAACAAACTGAAAAGAAAGCTGATGAAGAGGGAATGGGAGGAAATCTCTATTCATTTTTTAAATTAATTTTATCTGTTATTGCGGATATTTATGATTCAAATTTGTTAGTAGCAAATTGCAGCCAAATCACAAATAACCAATTTGATTTTTTTAATAAAAATTAACAAAAAAAGAGGTAAATATTGCAGAGGAATAGGGGGGCTGGAGCCCCCCTTATCACTCATTTATGGGCACCCATGTCAGCCCGGGACCCTTTAACTCAATATAAAGACAACGCTACCGATTCAGATAAAAGTGTTTGACATAATGGGGAGGAAAGTATCATTTTTTCTTAAGAAGGTACCAGCATTTGTGTGTAAGGGAAAGGGAGAAAACCATTCAGTGAAATTAAGCCCCAGTACATCCAGCAGGGATTCGAACCACTGAACACCCTATCTCCTGCAGAACCAAACGAGATGATATTTCTTAAATTGGAAAATAACACCTTGACACGGGATTCGAACCCGGGACCTTTGGCTTAGTATGCCAATGCTCCTACCACTGAGCTACCCAGGAGTAATCCCATGTTTAAGGTCATTCTTCACTAATATTTTAATACAGAGTCTGTTATGGACGTGTGGCAATCTTCAGTTTCATATAAGTGATCAATCATATATCATATATATTGGATATATATGTAGCTTATGATTTCCGCACGTCCATCAAAGACTCTACCTTAAAATATGAGTGAAGAATGACCTTAAACACGGGATTACTCCTGGATAGATCAGTGGTTAGAGTATTGGTGTACTAAGCCAAAGGTCCCGGGTTCTATTCTTATGTCAAGGTGTTATTTTCAATTAAAATAATTTGTTATTTAGATGCGGCTTCAACCGTAATTAACAAATATAATAGCTTGGATATGTAAGCCATGACAACCTAGATGAGCTTGACGTTTAGTCTGCGCGATCACCGACATAGGTAGATCCTTCCCAACGAGACACCGTCCAGTTTGTGTTATTTTTTTCCAATAATTTTTGTGTCCTAGAACTCAAGCACACACCCCTTCCCCCCGACCCCTCGAAGTGAAACGTCTCTACTCGTGATGGACCTCTTCCCCCTCACCCCCGGCCCCTCAGCCTCCGTGGTCCAGCACCCCTACCTGCTCGCAGAAATTCTCTCGGCGGTTTCCTCAGGTCCAACTCTTCTCACCCTCTCTGTTTCACTGTCCACGACTTTGTGACGACTGTTGCGCCCTCACTGGGTCACAGGTTTAGTTATACTCCGTTCCGTCTCCGCCGCCACGGTGTAACACCTCCCCCGCCCCAAACCCAACCTTCGTTTGTTTACAACCTGACTTTTTCTTTTTTTGTCATCGTGTCGCGCACATCTACTAATTACAATAGTTTGTTAAGGATGTGGAGGGTTGGTTTTAGAGGAAGTGTACCCGCGTTTGCGTGTAAGGAAAGCATGTCAAAATCACCCTCAGTACAACCGCCCGGGGATTCGAACCCCATTATCCTTGCCATCAACAGTCCAGTCAATGGCGAGAGGGACGCTTTAGAGCGGTTTGCACTGCCGTATTTTATTTAATAAATTTATTTAGTAAAATAAATATTATTTAACTTTGATTCATCAAATAACTTTTATAAAATAATATAGTATTTGAATTATCTTTTGTAAATGATCTACCATGCACAAAAATTGGTTTGTAGGCTAAAATAATGAAAATTATTACTATTACTTTTATGGAAAATAGAAATAAATAGGCCTATCATCGACACTTTTTTACTAATATAAAAACTTCTATAGCACAAAAATAAAATAATATAAATATCTTGTTGTAAAAGTTTTGACCGCCCATAAAGGACAGCTGATAAATATAATTATAGTCTTGCACATTATATGTTTAAGTGTATGAATACATGAAAATAGATCTGGTAGCTTTTTCTAGCTGTCCCACTCCTATGGTGGTATGGCTTTAGAACATTCTCTAGGGCTTTATCAAAGGAAATGTTAAAATATGAAAGATTATCTTGGACACGCAAAGCAGTGTAAAATATGAAGGCAATAACTCCACACTTAGCTAGAGCACAAAGTGTGTTTCTTATTTAAATTAATAGAACAGCTTATCCGCTTCGGTGGCCACATGGTATAAGGCGTCACTCTTGCAGTAGACTAGATGACAGGGAGACAAAGATTCAAATCTCGGTCGGGTGTACTGAGGTTGGTTTTTACAAAATGATTCTCCGTTCGTCATCCACGACAATAAGTGTACACTTCCTATAAATGGCTTCCTCGTCTCCAAAACCATTAGCGTAATTGTTACATAACCGTATAACCCAGACGGGTAGTAAGACGTGGTGATAAAAATAAGGGTACAGCCTCGGTGATTACATTTTTAACACTTTCATGGCTCACCCATAAATATTTCTGAAATTATTAGTGTCCGTTTTTGTAAGCAAATAAATTTTGTCAGACTTTAAATAAAATGTGATGACGCACAGGGACCAGATTTTGATGACGTGTCATCTTGTTATTGGTTCATCACGGATATTGTTCATAAGTACGTAAACTATGTTCATGAGCCCCTGGTCGTACAAATGTATATTTTATAGATCATTTTGGAATTTGAGGTAATCTTTTATTGGTTTTCTTGATTTTCTAGTTATTTTAGGCAGTGTCCACTTTGCTTGTTTGCTTGTAAAATATACATTCCTGGTGAGACTGCAACTAGGCTGGAGAGGGTTGCGTTGGGAGGGGGTAGCTATTACTTATCAACCAGATATTTGTAAATCTATTTTATATTCAGGAGAATACAAGAGTTTAGTGTTAAAGGCTTTTCAGTGCATTTTATATTTATAAAGTGCTTATTTAATTTACTCGTGTACATTCATTACAGGTTTTGTTTAGACTCTTAAATCATTTTTTGAAAGTTTGAAGTCATTTTTTTTTAGAATTTGAATCTAATTCTATAGGTCATATTTTAAAAATAATTTTAAGATCATAAATCTCTAGAAATTGGCAATAACACACTTTTTTTTATCAAAGTGGTGTCAAATTTTTCATACCTAAAATATTTATTTTACGAATACTTTTTATAAAAGAAATATGACAGAGTAATACCGCCTTTAGAAGTGACTCAGTGGAGAGGTCTCCGGTTCGGTCACAGGTTGTGGTTAATCAGACTCGGCGCAGCACCAACCCTGAACCTCACACTGACCAGAAGAGAAGGGTTCAAGTTGTAAAAATGTGAGTCAACAATCGCTCGGGGATGTGGTATCGATCTTCACTGGTGTTAAAATCAATCAAGGCGTGAGATAGAATTCTCTCAGTTCGGTGAACGCTCAAAGGTAGCTCTGATCATCATTACAAGCGCTCGGACATCGAACGGAAGGACCAGGGGCGTTCAAAAAGGACGGCCGAACAGATCTCCCCCCCCCCTCTTGACCTCTATCGGACAACACGGACTGTGTTTCAATAGGGGAGGAGAAGCTGTCAGATTGGAGTCTTGTTTAGATGGGAGATTTCCCTGTGTCGGGGAACAAGTGTCAGTTAGGTTGAGAATAAAGGATACTAGCATGGTTTGAGACATAAAACACAATACGCTGTTGAAAGGGGGGTTAAGGGTAAACGATAATGTCTACAGGGTGTTACATGGGAGTGTGGAGAGTCAAATATGGCATCCTCTTCTTGTTGAAAACAGTCATTGCCCTCCAAGTACAGTTTGCTATTCAGTAGCATCCTCTTATTGTTGAAAGCAGCCTTGGTCATTGCTATCCAGGTCCAGTTTGCTAGTCAGTAGCATCCTCTTCTTGTTGAAAGCAGCCTTGGTCATTGCTCTCCAGGTCCAGTTTGCTAGTCAGTAACATCCTCTTCTTGTTGAAAACAGTCATTGCCCTCCAAGTACAGTTTGCTAGTCAGTAACATCCTCTTCTTGTGAAAGCAGTCTTGGCCATTGCCATTTTCGAATTTATTCCAAGAGTACACTGCATGTAAATTAAATTTCCACAAATTGTATGCTCCATATTCTCCAGCTATTGATTTACCACCGCAACGTTCACTGGTTCTTCTCTCTGGGATATCTTCGCTATCTTCAACTTATCGACGTTGATTTTCATTCAATGCTCTGTACTGACGTACTAAATCTTAATATACAGTATATAATTCTTCTGTACGTATGTATGTCACTGAACTCCTTCTAAACGGCTGGACCGATTTTGATGACATTTTTTGTGTATGTTTGAGTGGGTCCGTGGATGGTTTAGATTCACAATTGGACCCGGTAGGTGGTACTGCAATCGGGTTCTATAATTTTTTAATTTTTTAGGGATTTTTTGGGGGGGTTGGCTGGACCGATTTTGATGAAATTTTTTGTGTGTGTTTGAGTGGCTCCGTGGATGGTTTAGATTCACAATTGGACCCGGTAGGTGGCACTGCAATCGGGTTCTATAATTTTTTATTTTTTAGGGATTTTTTGGGGTTTTTGGGGGGGGCTCAATAAAATAAAATTAACTGTACCCGGCATAAAAATTTGTAAGCAAGATTCGCAACTTTTTTCGATACAGCTGATATTTGTGGAGTTGTAGGCAAAATTCCAAAAATGAATAGATGTTTTATTCTGTATGTTGTCTTGACAAACACTGAATTTGTAATATTTGTGTAACTCACTAATTGGAGTTAATTGTAAATTTGTAATTGTGATGATCACATAGTATTTGTTTTATTATCAAAGTCAATTATGCCACCCAAACGAAAAGCCAAAATTCGGGCAGGACAAAGTCTGTCGGGTCCGCTAATATATATATATATATATATATACTGTTCAAGGTGCCGATATTTCGCTACATTAACTCTCAACTTATGTAGGACAGAGTTTTATCCAGTGACCTTACAACTGGTCTTAATAGGCCTGAAGGGAAAGGCTTCACGTGGTTTAGTAGGACAAGGGTGGACAGTAAAGATTACGGACAGTGGGAAAGACACTGGAAGAGAGACAGCCAAGAATGTAGAGGGGGAAGATGAGAAAATTGATAACGTGTGTAAGATAAAATGGTGCATAAGCACGGATAAGAAAAATAATGAATGCTACGACACAATTGTGCATTATTTCTCAGTATATTATAGTTTGTGACAGAATCTTAAAAAACATATTCTATAACCAAATTACCCCTTAATTAGTTTAGCCCCGAAAAAAATATAATAATCATGTGAAATACTTTTCACTTTAAATTCTTAACAAAATTGATGAAGTTGCTTTTAAATATCTCCAAATTTTTAAAAAAATCAGTGGTATCTAATTTTTTTAGTACCGCGTCTTACTACCCGTTCAAGCTATACGACTATATACTAATTATACTATTGGGTTAAGTACTTGGAAGGCTTAATTTAGAGAAAATGCACACGTAGTTGCGTGGAGGGAGAGTGTAAAACCATTTAGGAAAAAGCACCCTCAGTGCACCCGATCGGGATCAAACACCGATCTTCCTGTCTTCGGCAGTCTAGCTCAATACAAGTGTAGCGCGTTAGAATACGCGGCCACCGAACCGGGGAGTACCTAATTAATAAATTACGCAGTGTTTTTTTTAGAAAAATTAACATACATGATTAATCTACATCTAAGCACTCCCTTGATATCATCTAGAATAAATATGTTATAGCCATTTTAGAAAAGTTTTAAATTTCAAAAACAAATCATCAACAAACTACCCTTATTTTTAGAGCTAGAATCAAAATTTAAAAAACACCACTGAAGATATTATCATATAATATCTAAATATCATGTTTGAACAAAATACATTAAACCATTTCGGTTGTAGCCCAAGTCAAACAAAGAGATACTGACCCAATTACAAGACCCATTTTTTGAGGGGTTTGGGAGCACATACAGGATGTTCGGAAACTCATAGCCCAAACTGCACATATAGTTTGTTTTAACCAAAAGTAATATAAAATAGACTTACATCCTGGAAACTACGCTAATACCATTAAATTGTGTTCAAAGTTTCAGCGTACAGCACCGGGAGAGCAAAGCTGTTCAAGCATGCATGTACAGCAAGTTGCATAGGAGTTAGACACGTGGCACTACACAGCTTACATTATTACTGTACATGTGCAATACCACGCGCCTAACTCCTATGCAATTTGTTGTACACGCATGCTTGAACAGCTTTGCTATCCCGGCGCCGTACGCCGATACTTTGAACACAATTTAATGTTATTAACATAGTTTTTTGGATGTAAATATATTGGGATTTTGTATTACTTTTGGTTCAAACAAGCTATATGTGCAGCTTGGGCTAGAAGTCTCCAAACACCCTGTGTAATGTCAACATCTATCTTATCTTTGAGGTCAACATTTTTCCCGATTTTATACTTTTTCTAAACGATAAAAAATTCAATAAAAAAATATTAGTTCTAAAAATGTAGTGGTTTTTGGGTAGGTTTTATTATTTAGGCTCCAAATTACTCTTAAGGACGATGCCTACCTGTGACCCGGTTCATAAGTAAATAATATGTGAAACCAAGGTCCTAGAGAACTGAACCAGTGCCCCTTTATTTAATAATAAATATATTGCTACATTCCAATTTTCATTGGAACACACGTTTGGAAAATATAAGCAATATTTTTTTTCGCGGTCAACGTTGATAATATTTTATTAAATTATTATTATTATTTTATATGTATTGATGATAGCAAACAAAAATGACAGCTATGGATCATGTCTTGACGTATGAATACGTGAGAATATATCTAGTAACGTTTCTAGCTGTCAGATAAGGTCAAACGTACCTTTGAAGATTGAAGTGAAGTTTGTGGATTCGCAAGAAAAACTCCAGTTCGCCGTGAGATAGAATACACTGGCAATACTTGTTACAGACGTGCCTAGCGGGCTACTATATACCGTCATCTGCAGGGGCTTGCGTTTCAATCATTATTATCCATAGTATTTGAGACACCTTAGCTCAATCGGTAAAGTGTCTGTCTACTGAGTTAAGCGTTCAGGGTTTGATTCCTGGGATGACAATTTTTTTTATTATTGATGAAAATGTGGGTTTACCCTCTCACAGTGACAAACTTACGGCCGGAGGCTGATGTTGTGCCTGTCCTAGTCTTAAGTCAGATTATAAGGCAGATGGAGGTATGACTATCCTTGCAAGCCTGCAGTGGAAATTATACGTCTAGAATAAAAAACTGGCCACAGGCTGGAAACTGTAATGGAATGAATAAAAAAGTATTTGAAAGATTCGTAAAATTCTAAGAAATAAAATTTAAAAAATTCAAGTAATTGGTAAAAGAAATTATTTTATAGACTTGTGTAGTTGGGAGGGTTACAAAATCATACAAAAAAAAATTAAAAAATATTTTCACTTCCAACTACTCGTAATACTGTGCATTAAAAATATTAAAGGATTTTAATTTGAATTCGAGATTTGAAAAAAATTTAAGTTTTGGTTTATTTGGGTTCGAGAACTATAGATTTCAACCAATCTTTAATATATTTATTTGGGTGTATCTCTTCCGAACATGTGATTAGTCCAAAACTAAGCTATGCCTGAATTTATTCATACATCTTCAAGATAAAACAATATTCAGTTAACTTTGAAAATGTATGCAGGGAAGGAGCTGTAAGTAAGTAGGTTCGGTATAAATACATAGTACAACATAATAGTAGTACATACTTTGTAATTAAGAACAATATTTTTTAAATCCTTTTATCGATAAATCACCTTCAAATAATATTTCCTCAGGAAAAAAAATATGAATACAACTTTTGAACAAAATTTTTATATCTTATTTTTTAGCTTTAAATTATAAAAAACTTGTCTTCATTAAAATAACCTCAAACAATATTTTTAAAAAAAATGACAATAAATTTTTATTTATAATTTATAATACTCCCTCAGATACCCATTTTGAGCAATTTAGCTATAGCCATTTTCGAGAAAATTTCGAGTTTTATAAAATCAATCATTTGTAAACATCCCTTAATTCTAGAGCTAGGATAAAAATCTGTTTCCTCCTCTAGATGTGACCACACAGCCTCTAGATTTCTATTTCCTCTTCTAGGTGTGACCACACAGCCTCTAGATCTCTATTTTCTCTTCTAGGTGTGACCACAAAGCCTTTAGATCTCTATTTACTCTTCTAGGTGTGACCACACAGCCTCTATATCTCTATTTCCTCTTCTAGGTGTGACCACACAGCCTCTAGATCTCTATTTCCTCTTCTAGGTGTGACCACACAGCCTCTAGATATTTGTTTCCTCTTCTAGGTGTGACCACACAGCCTCTAGATCTCTATTTGAACCAAATTCATCAAACAGTTTCGGCTGTAGCCCCATCTACAAAGAGACATAGAGACATATGGAGGAACAGACAGACACATGGACATACGGAGGAACAGACTGACACAGAAACATACAGAGGAACAGACTGACACATGGACATACGGAGGAACAGACAGACACATGCACATACGGAGGAACAGACAGACACATGCACATACGGAGGAACAGACAGACAGGGACATACGGAGGAACAGAGAGACACAGGGACATACGGAGGAACAGACAGACACATGCACATACGGACGAACAGAGAGACACAGAGACATACGGAGGAACAGACAGACACAGAGACATACGGAGGAACATTATTTTAAGAGAAACGTAATTTTTTACTTTAGGGGAACATAAAACGTCAAAAATTACCACTAAGTTGAAGTCGAAAATGTCCACGATTATGGTCCTTTCTCTGTGAAAAATATATACTATTTCTGTCATAACTAACAAAATATAATTATATTATTATCACACGATGGTGGAAAGGGAGGGGTCGTGAGAACAGACACCTGTATCCCCCCCTTCCAGCACCCATGTACTATTTAGATCTTCTCTCTAGTGTCCCCTCTTCCGGCGCCATGCGGATATGACGTCAATCAGAGGATCAGGTCGTCCATCACCGGCCTCTTGAAAACTGCCGAAATTGTCAATAATCAGTTGTAAATGACGGCTGGCAAAGTTCTGTCAAACATGACGTCCATAGATGTCAAAATGAAACCAAGGAGGAATCAGGAGGGGCCATCAGGAGGTGATGGACTAGAAACTGGCCGCCATTGCGCTCCCAAGGAGCGTCCTCGACTAAGGATACAACCAGATAATATCCTCCGTGATTATTCTCAAGAACCGTAAGGGTTACCTCTAGTTCACGGTGTAACAGTTGGCAGCGCTAATGTCGCCCGTTGAGCCACATCTAGGTATTCTCTCATCGTAGTTTAACAATGTTTCCGGCTTTCACAGAGGTTTGAGTGAAATTATTACTAGCTTTAATAGGATCGCAATAGGGACGGTCTAACGTCCTAGTGCCAGCTCCTTCCCCTACTTAGTAGGTCACAAACAGCCACTGCGGACGATTTTCAACTCTAGATGCGATCATCAGCCAGCATCTTGTTCACCCCTGTATTTTGATAAGAAACGGGAATATTTCTGAACAAAATGTCTGTTTGTTATTTCTAACAGTCTCTGACTCGGGTGGGAAGCATCTGACAGCCCGGTCTATGTAGTCGCAAGATCAAAAAGAAGCCGGCGAAAAAGAGCTCCATCCAATTCCTAGGTTTCGTTTACAGCTTAAATCAGACTCGGAGATAAAGGCGGTACTAAGCGCCAGATAACGATAGGATGTTTTCTGGAACAAATGCCCCATTTGATCTTTTTCTTAGAAGTATTTTTGTTTATATAACCCAGTTGTTTCCAGCTTTTTGAAGAGTTCGAACCCAGTTTTTGTTTTTTCGACCATCGCGACCCCTTGAGAACTTTCAAGCGTTCAAGAAGTTTAATTTTTACCGCCTGTTCAGGTTATGCATACATGATAATTACTCTGATGGGATAAGGATTAGGAAGCAAGCATTTTAGAGGTGATATACCTGCATTTGCATGGAAGGAGGGTGGGGAAACCATTTAGGGGAGAAAAACACCCTCATTAGACCCGACCGGAATTCGAACCCCGATTTCTCAGTCTTCAGCAGGCCAGTATAACGCGAGAGGGAAGTCTTAAACCATGCGGCCATCAAACCGTCTCTTCAAGAATTCAGATACAAGATTTAATTTTTTTTTCACTCCATCATACTACCCATCCAATCTATACATATGTAATTACACTTATGGGGTAGGTAGCATTTAAAGGAAATGTACCTTTATTGGCTTGGAGGGAGAGGAATGTACCACTTAGGAAAAATCCTCTCCCCTTTTCCAGTACACCCAGCCGGGATTTGAATACAGACCTCCACGTCATCGACAAACCAGGCCAAACGAGCGTGAAATTGGGCCCGCGTCACCGCCGATTTGTTTATAAATTATAAATTGCTTGACTATTCGAATGCGACTGAAATATTGCAAAAGAGAATCAACAAACCCACCTCGATGGTCGAATGGACTAAGGCGTCACTCTCACAATAGACTGGCCTGCTGAAGATAGGGGTATCGGGGTTCGAATACCAGTAGAGAGTACCGAGTTAAAAAACATTGTTTCCGCTTTCCCTCCACGCAAATGCCAGTACACTTCCTCTTATATTCGACCTTATTCGTCCCTACCGCATCAGGGTAAGTTATCATATATGCGTATAGCCCGAACGGGTAGTAATCGGTTACACCACGTGATCACAGGTGGGCGCTGTTATCGAAGGTCCTGCTAGATAAAAGTCGACTACCCTGACCTGTCGGGACTAAGGACGTAGAGAATTCATAGAGGAATGTGATGTCCGTTTAGTCTGATAGTCTAACCTTGCTTGGTTCCACCATGGTGTAACTTATAAGATAGAGTCATAGTGTAATCAGTCAAAGTAAGACTGCTACCTTGCTTGGTTCCACTATGGTGTAACTTATAAAATAGGGCCATAGTGTAATCAGTCAAGGTAAGACTACTACCTTGCTTGGTTCCACCATGGTGTAACTTATAAAATAGGGCCATAGTGTAATTAGTCAAGGTAAGACTGCTACCTTGCTTGGTTCCACTATGGTGTAACTTATAAAATAGGGCCATAGTGTAATTAGTCAAGGTAAGACTGCTACCTTGCTTGGTTCCACTATGGTGTAGCTTATAAAATAGGGCCATAGTGTAATTAGTCAAGGTAAGACTGCTACCTTGCTTGGTTCCACCATGGTGTAACTTATAAAATAGGGCCATAGTGTAATTAGTCAAGGTAAGACTGCTAACTTGCTTAGTTCCACCATGGTGTAACTTATAACACAGGGCCATAATGTAATCAGTCAAGGTAAGACTGCTACCTTGCAGATATAAACGCAGAGCACTTAGTTCATAGGAAGGCCACATTATCTTCAACTGAGATAGCCTGCGTGTTATATGTTCACGGACAAGGTAGTGACGTCACAACGTGAGTAACCACTTTCATGTTTTTATAGTTTGGTTAAAGAGGAAATGACAGTTGCCCATACTTTCTTAAATTATATTATATTATTTCTAAAATAATTAATCTGTAAGCTACCCTTACATGATTTTAAATTTCTTTCGACCCCTTGGCAAGGCCGTAGTCAAGGGGGGTTTTTGGGGGTTCAAATCCCCCCAAAATGTTATGAACAAAAAATATATGGCTTTATTTATGGTTCAAACAATAAAGGTAGAAGTACAAATTAGGGGGTTGTGTTGCCAAAAAAACACTTCAGAGAGCTTCTTAGAACTGTTTAATATTTTGAATTTGTCCTAGCCTCCGGCAGTTAGGGGGTATGTCGCCATAAATATGGGAGATGTGCACACCAAACCCCCCCTGAAATCATTGGCTGGCTACGGCCTTGCCCCTTGGTAACAGGAATTATTGTAAAAAAATAAATAAAAAAATAATTTAATTTGAGATTTTGACAATTAATGTCGACGAAATGACCCCCTGAAACTGAAAAAGTTGTTTTCACGAAACATGCTGTCTGTCTGTTTGTCTGTCTCTCGGACTAGAGCCGAAACCATTTTACCAATCTGGATAAAACTTAGTAGCCTATCTATCTATTATTATTATTATTATTATTATTATTATTATTATTATTATTATTATTATTATTAGCACCGCGTCTTACTACCCGTTCGGGTTATACGCACTTACGCTAATGTGCAATGGTAGGGTGAATGTGAGATGAAATGGAGGACCTACAGTTTAACGTGGGATCCGAACCACGGTGGAGGCCTGGCATTCCTCACATTCACAAGTTGTGATTAATACACGTCTTGTCAGAGGTGAAGGAAGGGTTTGGGTAGTCAGATAAATCTGTGCCGGGACCGGGGATTGAACCCCTGACCCTCAGCACAGAAGTCTGACACCTTACCCCTAGACCACCATAGCCTATCTAGAGTTTTCTTAAGGTTCCCCTGAGGAGTTTTTCGAATTATAAATCTAACTCTAAAATAAAGACTAGTTGACTTAAGGGCGAAAAGAGAAACAAATATATTTGATAAAAATCGGCCTGAACTATTTTTATTAAAACTCGTAGCCAGGCGCTGTTTGACGTTAGAAACAAAAGGAGGCATTTCATATTTCTTACCATTGCAAAGTTGCAGGAAAATTAAAATTAAAAATCTTTTATTTGAAATGTATTTGTGTAAAACCAATAGTTTCAAATCTATACTCAAATGGAGGTCCTGGAATTGGGGAGTTGATTGTTATTATCTTTGGTGGACAAAGATGTTCCTCTTTTCTCAAGGTTTCTGTAACAATGTTTACTATTTAGTTTCATATATATTAAGAGTTTCAAGTAGATTTCCACATTTTCAGGTAAAGGAGAGAAAAATCCATATATATTATTATAAAAATAAGTATTTAAAAGTTTTTTGGAATGTAAAACACTTCCCATATACTTATTTTGAACCAAGTCTTTAAAGCCTTTTATTGAAACATTTTAAATTTATAAAATCAGTCAGCAGTAAACTACACTTAATTTTATAGCTATAAACAAATTTATTATTTATTCTCAAGGTTTGACCCTATAATTTATAAACATTATAAACGCGATCCATTGAACAGTTTTGGTGTAGCCCCAAGCAGGCACGATTCCGGGGGTAAGGGGGCTTAGGGGGTTGAAGCCCCCTCCCAAAATCTTAACAAAAATTAGAAATCATTATAAAAATATAGTAGTAATAAATTACTAATTAAAAATACAGAAGTAATTAATTTCAGTTTCACTTTCTTAACCGGACTAAACATCGTGAATAATAAGATGTAATATACTCAGAAATTCCTCCACACACGGAGATAAAAATATGTCAAAATTTCGTAAAAAAAAATTTACAGTTGACCTATGCTTGCATTCACTAATAATATACAGTCTTGTCTTTTGATAGAAAATGTGTTAGATTTTATCAAAAAGTGTATGTAAAATTAGTATTAAAAGCAATAAAAAGTATATCAAATATTAATAAATGCAAGAATGGGTCTACTTTAACATATTTCTCTACGAAATCTTGATAAATTTTTCTCTCAGGTCAGATTCGTCCGCACCCCCCTCCCCTCACTTTTTAGTCTTAAGATGACCGTTGTCGGACAATATTTGGAGAATGAGGGCACCTCCCCCACTAAAGATAATTCTGTATACGGGCCTGGCCCCTTTGAAAGACAGACAGACATAATTGTAACACCCCGTTTTTGTGTTTTTTTAGATCACATTAAACGTGAATATTCGTCGTAATCTTAAGGTCAAAAGTTTTCACGATTACAATACTTTATTTTTATTATAAAGTAGAAAACAAAACAAATAACACTGCACTTGCTAAAACGGATTCCTGACAAACCAAATAAAATAAATGTTTTGATTTAAAAACATTCTTCATTTGAAAAGATAACTACTTCCGGTAATTAACAGGGAAGGTGTTGGTAAAGTGTGAGTAGGATTTGGGTGGGAGGGAGGAATATTTAAAACTAGCTTTTTACCCGTCGCGGCTTCGTCCGCAATAATTGATAACATCTTTTAATTTTCAACTAAACTGTTTTGGTCCCAAATAAAACTTTTTTTTTTCAAATATTTATTCGTTTTTCTCAGCTCTAGCTGTAAATAATATTTCCGTATTATGCTATCTTTACTTTAACATTTTAATTATAATCACATTCATATTTACTCGTAAATTTAAAATCACAATATATCTCTTATATACGAAATGTTTAAACATTATTATTGTAAAATTAATGTGAAATCAAAGGCTGGGAATAGTCCTATATGTTATTCCAGGACATACTCTACCTACGTACCAAGTTTCAATCGAATCCGTTCAGCAGTTTTGACGTGATTGAGTAACAAACATCCAAACCTCCAAACATCCAAACACACAAACTTTCGCATTTATAATATCAGTAAGATAATACAGTAGATTGACCCACTGTAAGTATCCTACTCAATATACTTTAATGTATCTATACGCCAAGCCTTGCGAGCTCTGTGCTCTAAACGTCACTTTAGAAATACGGTGTAGATCTTTGACATTTCTAAAATAAATATAATAGTTATTATTTTCTCAGTGACTGTTTTCTTCTATATGGATTTTTTTAAAGACGCTCTAAAACAGGGCTTCCCAAAGTTTTCCGAATAAGGATTGAACCTAAAACTAAATATAGTTTGTGGGCCACCTGGCTGTACTTGGATTTAAGCAGTTTCAAGGGGTAATCGAATTCTGGGGGATCCAATTTAATATAAAATAATTAATTTGATTTATGAGATTTATTAATCTTTGATCAATGAAATATTTAAAATATGTACACGAAAAAAAGGACGAATGGTTCCTTCATGTATAGAGCTACATTTTCCCTATCCTTTAAATGCTAACCACCTTTAAAAGGGACGAGATTCGTAAAATAAAAAGAAGGAAAAGTACCTTTTTATGCATGTGGGTTATAAATGAGGAAAAACTATATTATATAAAAAAAGAGAGTGCCTTGAGATGTGGTGTAATGGGGCAGCTGCCTTATTTGACCCCCACTCACCCCTCCGGGAAATCCTGGGTAAAATATGTACTCTGTTTTGATAAGGTGGAAAGTACAGTCAGAACATGAATCATTCAAACATTGAGATGTACAGATCGGCAAGTCTTTGGCACAAATCACGGACTGTTTGAGGTCTGAGGATCTCTAATTGCGTTCCTTATATCGAACCCTTTTATATCTAATGGTTATTATTATGAAAATATTTTATTTAGAAGTTCAAAATAATTGAAATTGATTATTTAAGTTATCTTTCTTTTGTATTACATTTATATTTCTCAAGTTAATATTATAAATAATGTAAAAAAAAATAGTGAGGAAGAAGAAATTAAAACCTTTTTAAAAAATTTTACAGATAATTTTCCCGAAAAAATGTCAACTCGTTAAATCTCAAAGGAAGGTAGTGTATTCGTAAATGCTCTGGTTTTAATGTTAAGGTATTAACATGTCTGGTCCACTGAATACCCGACTTTAGTGACACATTTAAACACCGAACGCTGCAGTCGATACGAGAGTGCAATGGTTTCTTTTAAAAATAGTTTGATCATTTACTATCTTACATTTCTACACACAAGCTTAGGTTCTGGTGGTTTTTGTTTTTTATCGATCCTACTATAAGTTCTGAATGGTCAAATTACGTACCTCTCGGAGAGATCAGTGTTTGATCCTGAACGGGTGTACAGAGGGTCGTTTTCCACTATCCCTCCACGCAAATACGGGTACACTTCCTCTAGATTTAACCTTCATAATCACAAACACATTAGAGTAATTAGTACATAAGCGCTCGCTTTTAATCTCTGCATAAGAGAAACCCACAAACAAACAGTTTATCGTACCGTAATTAAACTGAATATGTTGCTACATATATCCCTCTTTCGACAAAACATGCTGGCCAGAAACGGGCTATGTAAATTAAAATGTTATATTTTTAAATTGGTTGGGTATCAAACACTCATACTATTTCATAGTACGCTAAACTTACAACATTTGAACTCGAATTGCTTAATAACATGGAATTAGGAAGTGAAAAAAAGATTATTTCGCACGGTAAATCCCTTTTTTGTTCGACAATATTTTCAATTTCAAGTTTGACGGCAATAGTAGCTTGATTATTCTTCGCTAGGTAGCAGCACCGATATAGGACAAACAAAAACAAGTTGTATTTCTTTGACAGGTTGGCACAACTTTCGATAAACAATCGTTTGACACTTCGGCACATGATGGCGGAAAATAATGTTTAATGTTAATATAATGCAAGTGAACGAAAATATTCGGAAAATGTCGACCGGACGTAAATAAAGGTATTCGTATTAGGTCAAAACAGACTTTTGTATCATTAATTAGTTGCTGTTACAGGGTTTATCATGATGTTTCGTTCAAATGTTTTTTTTTTCCATGTAGTGAACTATGTTTAGTCTATTTGACAGGTTTTGAAATAAACAATTTTATTTTGTGAAGTTATTGATGTTTTTCAAATTCTTGCATTAAAATATAATATAGTATTGAAATATAATATATTTGGAAATCAAATTAAACAGTTAATAAAGCTGTTTGAAGATTTAAAGCTCAACACAAGATGCGTATATTTTTAGTATTTTAATCTACAAGTCGGATATTATCTTAATGATTTTACCTTTACGTGATGGACCCTCATTTAAACAAGATATAGCCACAGATAGGTTATAGTTAGTTTATTTTCAAACAGGCAGTGTCCTACTTCACCCTATTCTTTCAATCTTCACTATCATGACTTTATGTTTGATTAAGTGTAACAATGGAGTTGTGGTAACCCAGATTAGGTAGACCTTATACTCCATCTCATTGACAAATCATTATGCAATTTAAGCTCACAACACAATGTTAAATCGAACATACAAATATGTACTTTGATAACGGCTGATGTTGGAATGGTCACAGGTTTTTAAATCGTGTAGGCCTATGTTTGTGATAGATCTTTGTTAGCCCTATAATTATTGACATTTATTTATAACAATAATAGTGTAAGGCTTCACTCTCACAATATATTGGATTGTCGATAACGGGGAGACAGGGGTTTGGATCCCGGTCGGGTTTACTTAGGGTGGTTTTTTTTAAATGGTTTTTCCCCTCACCCTCCATAAAAATGTGGGTACATTTCCTCTAAATACAACTGCCTTCATCTCTTTAGCCTAATTAGTACATAAGTGTCTAACCCACAAGGCAGTGGTGCTAAATTATAACTAAACACATTGTAGAACAACTCAGCTAAACATGTGGAACCAATTAATCCAACTAGATATTTATTCTTATGCTTAAGTTTTCTACCTTTTCCTTTTGTCCCCTTTATCTTTGTGTCTGACCTAGATAGTGATGGAGGATAGTGTCAGTGTCAAATCAAGCGATTCAGTAGCCACGAGTGACGAGTATGAGTTTGTGAGCGGTACGACGGTGAACAAAGGGCTCTTGAGCGGCAGCGAGCAACCCCCGCTACTCAACATAGCCAACAACGGCAACCTAGACGACCTTCAGAAGTCTCTGAAAGAGGTTCTCAACGAAGACTGCAACGGACTGACAAAGATGGAGAACCCGTCGTCCATCAAGCATGTCCCGGTGACCCAGACGATCAAGAAAGTTGGGCAGAGTCAGTTTTATGAGGTGGAGGTTGGCAAGCGTGAAGCGCCGCCGGCGCAAGATGTGGAGAAGACCGACAGTATGAAATACGAGGAGGAAGAAGAATCTGGTAAGAACTCTATTTAAACTATAATTAATGATTGTCTCTCTTGGTTCAAGTCCTGGGGAGATGGGACATGAAGTGGGAGAATACAGGTCCTTGTATCTTTTATTTGCATCTTTAACTCAAGTGTAATGCGTCATTGTTGTCCAACCTTTAATTTTTTGTGGGACAATTTGTATACAATAAAATAATAATTTATAAACTAAAATCACAATAGAATAGAAATACTTTTATTGAGAAAAAGTATGCTTAGTACTAGTATAAAAGTACAATATATTATTACAGTAAAAGTGTGATAATCTGGCACCCTGGGGACTTTGGCACTACAGGATATTGGACTATAGTAGTCCTATCTGTGTAATTTAGTACAACCGAGGAAAATAACTTTTGAAAACGGTTTAGGCTGGTATTTAATTTGTAATAATTTATGAATTAAAAAAACACTATAGGGAGATTACTCTTTAATACAAAGCAACTTGAAATTTGGTTCAATTATTTGCTCTCCATATTATAAAAAGTTCTTCCAGCTGCTTGAAAAAATATAAAAACAAGTTTGTTAAATCATTTTTAGGCCCTATATGATAATCAAGATACAATACCTTAGCTCTAACTAGAATCTCGGCGAACATGATTTGATATGAACTTTCTTCACAGACTTATAAACGGCCTCGAACGTACAATTTAATAAGCAACAGTGACAAAACTGTAGAGGCTTACCTTTTTGTCGGCACACAGACTGTATTAAAAAACCAATTAATAAACTGCTTTTTGAGTTCTACAATGCCACACGTATGTATAATATAGGTTTCATTGGATGTTTTATGTTTTAGCTAAGTTGCCAAAGTAATTCTTTAATTTATCTAAAAAAAACTTTTGTAATTAGAAATTGGCTTCCTAGCCAATAACTACATTGCAATTCATTAAAATAAAATAGAATACAGAATAACTCACATTCTCACAAATGTAAACAAAGACTGACTCGCAGACTAATAGCGTTAGTGGGAAGCCAAAAGACGAGTGGTGGGGGAGAGCTACGCGTGGGACTATCTGGTGTGCCGAACCTATGGGTGGCGGATTATCAGACTTTTACAATACTAAGATTATACCATCATGGTTAGTATGATTACATCTTGTTTTTGTGTTGCAAGATCTTCAATGATGTAGATCAATTTAATGCTTTTTTAAAATAATATTTAAATTTAAAATTAGATTGATCTTGGTGGGCTATGGGTTGGACCACACTGTTGACGTCAGCTCATAGAAAATGCACTTACATTTGTGGGATGGGGGGGAGTGGGAATGTGGAAAACATTTTCCACTGACTATTAAAACTAGGACTGTATAAAATCTCTGAATTTAAATGATCTGACCAGTAAAAATGTCATAGAAAGTCAATGAGTGTTGCCCCTTTATTTGCGGCAGTCCCAGACGTCTTCCAAGACTGCACAATATTCAGCGGCGTGTCATATCTCGGGGCGGCCGCCATCAATGCTCCCAAGAGCGAGGCGGAGATCCAGCGTAACATGGTGATCCTGAACGAGCAGTCGTCGGACCAGGCTATCAAGGTGGCCGTGTCTGTCCCTAGCTCCTCGCACGGCATCGTCGTGTGAGTGTCACCAAACAGATGAATGTTATAACCTTCAGGGGGAGGGAAGTCCTGATTATCTTGGGGGGAAGTAATGGTGAGCTAAGGAGGAAGGGAAGTAATGGTGAGCTAAGGAGGAAGGAAAGTAATGGGGAGCTAAAGAGGAAGGGAAGTAATGGTGTAGCTAAGGAGGAAGGGAAGTAATGGTGAGCTAAGGAGGAAGGGAAGTAATGGTGAGCTAAGGAGGAAGGGAAGTAATGGGGAGTTAAACCAGCCATAGTATTGAAAGATAATAACTCGCTATGACTTTCATACTAATTTTTTTTTTCAATTTTTATATTACAGATTATAGAGTTTATAGAGTTGAAAATAAAACAATCGCTGTTAACTGTATCAAAGATAACTTAAGACAAACTTTTTTGCTTCTTGAGTCACTTTGATGGTGATGAGATGTGTTATTGTTCTGTCAGGCTTTACGATGCAACTACCAACAGCGTGATGGCCCGCTATGAGATCCATCGCATCTTGTTCTATGCCCGTGGGACTGCGGGCTCCACCGAGGCCTCGTGCTTTGCTTTCACCTGGTCCCACGGTGACACGCAGGAGTCTGCCATCTTCCAATGCCACGTGTTCCGATGTGACATCCCAGAGGCTGTAAGTCTCAACATTTTATTTTTAAAATATTTACACGTCATGTCAGCAAAAATCATATTAAATAGTTCCGAACTCCAAAAACTATTTAAACTCTGCAGAACGAAACATACTAAACAGTTCGGATCCCCAAAACATATTTACACTCTGCAAACAAAATATAAACGTTTCCGAACTACAACAAGTGTTTAAACCCTGCAGAACAAAATAAAAACATATTCTTAAAATTTAAAAATGACACCTGGACACGGGAATTGAACCTCGGACTTTTGGCTTAGTACACCAATGCTATAACCACTGAGCTACCCAGGAATTGTCCCGTGCTCAGGGTCATTCTTCACTCATATTTTAAGGCAGAGTCTATGATGAACGTGCGGAAATCGTCGGTTACAAATGTGTGATTTATTATGATCACGAGCTATCAGATAACACAGCCAGAATATGATATCTAAATGTAGTAATCCTCACTAAAAGCATAAAATAAAAACAGTTCTGATCTCCAAAAAATATGTAGTCGTATCATTAGCTCAGCCTAGATCTCAAAAAGTTCTTTTTTTATTAATTATTTAGTGCTAAACAATTAATAATTTATGCTTATTTGATTTTTCAAATAAAACTCTTTCTCAATTCATTATGCCGAAGAAACATGTATGCAAATTAGCACGCATTGTGTGTAAACTGCATGTAGTGACTAAAATAGATGATTCTAGGACCTGCAGTAATTGGTTCACTAGGTCTTAGCTTTCCTCGCTCCATGATAACTTTTTTCCCCACTGATACCCATTTGTATTTTGTAACGAACACTACTACCATGTGACAGTGAGCCTTGATACTTTCGGGGTAAAGTGCTCGCCTCAGGACCCGATGTTCGTGGGCTCAAACCCAGTCAGGGTCGATTGATTTTTTTTAGCGATAAAAATCCCTAGCACAACTTCCTTTGGAGGGGAAGTAAAGCCGCCGGTCCCGTATCGATTGTGGGATGTAAAAGAACCCTAGAAGGTATGTGAAAATACCTTTACTGGCAAAAGTTTCATGTTCTTTCTCGCTCACTCTTAGAATATCAATGTGGAAAGCAACGGGAAACCACCACACTTTCTGAACTGCTTTAGTACGTGTGTGCTTTCTCCCAGATGGTGTGGCCAGCACTAACCGGCCAAATGGCTGAGAGCATACCCCTCTGGGTGAACGGGAGGCACATCAGGACAAGCCCTTGGGTTGAAGACACATTATTTCCATGTGACTGGGTGGCAAGGGAGGCTGGAAATAGTCGAGGGGACATCCCATGAGACGCATAAAGTTGTTTTTTTATTGGGCTTGAGGATCATGTTAGCTGTCACCAGGAGAAACAGGATTAGGAATAAAGTTATCCGGGAAAGAGTTGGGGGTACAGGGAGTACATGAGATAGTAGAGAGAAGAGAGGAGCAGATAACAGAAAGTGTGCAAGTAAGAGATGGGAGAAATTAAAGGAGGAAGAGTGGTGGAAGGGTAGAGGAAGATGGGGGAGGGGGGTGGGGGCTTTTTACTAAACTGACCCAGCTACAGGCTGGAAACAGTTGATGATGATGATGATGGACTTGATTGAGTATGTTGTAACATTGAGTTTGAATCCTATATTTGCGAAACTTTGTATTGTTGAAGTCAGTAAGTCTCTTTTATATCTCCTTTGCTTTGACTTTAAGGAAATCATACAACATACTTCACATGTTTGAAACAATTCTAAGGAATAATAAAAATTATATATTATGAATAGATTTGAAATATCTAAATATGACATATTTCAACAAGTAATAATTTTTTAGAACCACTTCTACAGTATTTTAACACCGACTGGTACTCCTTTTCGTAGCCGCGTGACTTAATGCACTAATCTTGCAGTAGACTAGACTTCTTATGATGGGGAGATGGTGGTTTGAACCCGATTGGGTGTACTGAGAGTGGTTTTTTTTCCTAAATAGTTTCCCACTCTTTATTCATGCTAAATTCAACCATTCTCGTCTCTCAACCCGTTAGTACATAAGCGGATAACTTGAATGGGTAGTAAGCCGCGGTGCTAAAAAAACCACTGACTGGTGATTACATAACATATAACATGGGCGTACATATGTTGACATAAGACATTTAAATGGATTTTGTTTTTTTATCTTAACATTTCTTTTTATTTAGATGCACTTAATGGGTAGTTTAGAAAGTAAAAGTCAGTGTTGTTTGACAACAACACAACCCTTTTCTTTGACTTCGGTTTAAACTTCGCATTGCAAATAAGAAGTGAACTTTGCTCACCCTTAATAATTTTTTATATCTTATTGTTTTTTGTTTATAGTTCATATAATATACAATAGATTTAACACTCAGGAGTTGAAACTTTTCAAACTCTTCTTTAGATTCCTTGCATTTGATTCCTTTCAAAGTTTCGTCAATAAAACAGAAGCTAGTTTTAATACTGACCATAACAATAAAATGTTTATTACCTTATTGTCTATTGTTTGTTTGTCCTTTAGTAAACTGTGTTCTTGTACATATTATGGACCATTCATTACTCATATTAAGTGCATTTATCCCACTACACTTTGTATTGTGCTCCGATATTATTAATAGTATATAACTTCCAGAGAAACGTTAAGTTAACCTTTGAGGTGTCAGGTTAACATTTCCTGTTAAATGCGCGCGTTATTACTTGTGGCATAGAGTTGAACTACTTCGAACACAGTTGTGTATAGTGCTGCCTTTGCACCCTTAGTGCAAGTCCACAACTCTCAGACTACTGTCCAATAAAACACGAGGTATCGACATATTCTGGATCAGACATAAGTGGAGATAGGTCAAAGTCATTGTTCGGTGAATTTTTAAACTTGAATCTTCATTTTACCCGCGAATCTTGAATTTTGAATCCGTATTTGGATCTTAGAAAAAATGGTAAGCTTAATAGTTTTACTTTAATATGTTGGTTCTTAAGTGGTTATAGAATAGAAATAGTAACTAAATGTTTAGTGTGTCTAAGGCATTGCTCTAGCAATAGACTGGATTGCTGATGACTGGTAAGATTGGGGTTAAAATCTCTAAATCCCTAATCCTAAAATATTTTCCATCCTCTCTCCACATAAATGTTTGTACACTTCCTCTCAAATTCAACCTTCTTCATTCATAATACATTAGTGTAATTAGTATGTAAAAATATAGCCAGAACAAGTAGTGACAAAATAAATCAACTAAATGTTAACGTATTTGGCTATAATAAACTCATTATAACATTCCTACAGGTCTTAAAGGGGTAAATTACTGGCCTGGGGTCTGGTCGTTAAGTATACCTTGGTATAATTATGTTGGGGTATACCATCAATATGCAGTACAAGCTCGAAACCAAATTCATATTGAAAATTTGCCACAAAAAATTGTATTTTATTCAAATCTCAAATCGAATATTTTTTTTTCAAATCCTCAATTATCCTTAAGGATTTGAGAATTTGAAGGTTATATCCCTGGTTTTAAGTAAATATGTGGATCTGAAAAAGGCTTTAAAATGTCATTAAATAGGAAAAAAGATTCAAAAATTTTTTTATAAAGAAAAGCTCAGGAAGGTTGAATTTTAGATTAAATGTACCCAGATTTGTTTAGAGGAATAGTGGTAAAATATTTAGGTAAAAATGCCCTCACTGCACCCGACCAAGATTTGAACCCCGATCTACCTGTGATTGGCAGTTCAGTATATTGCGAAAACGCCTTATACCATTCAACCATTGAAGCGGATATATATGTGTTGTGTGTAGTATATTTTTGGGAAAGGATATTTTTATTAATTTGTATTCATAATTAATTTTTCTTAATGCACTGTTATCCTACTAATATATAAAAATGAGCTGCTGACAGGATGTTACTCTTTCATGCAAAAAAACCCAACAGACACTTCATCAATTGTGCTGAAATTTCACATAGACATAACTCAGACGTCTGGTTAACATACAGTCTAATTGAAACGCAAGCGCACCATTTTGTTTCAGGTTGGCGGCTACAAAACAATACTCTTTGGCCTTTTACTGAGCTATTTTTCTTAAATTTTTAAACTGTTTTTTAAATTCTAACTTTTAGTTTGTTTTCTGTAGAAAATAAATAAATTAACCTCACAACTACAATTCCTTTAACATTGGATGTTAACATATATTTTTAATATTGGATACGTATTATAAAAACACATTGAAGAACTGGTAATTAGCTAGTTTCTAATATATTCTGAACTTTAGATCCTACTGTAGATATATTCAAATTGAAAGGTCTACTAATATTGACAGAAGTGTATTCCTAGACACACACTTGGAAAGTGCGAAACCACAACATGTGGGGCTCCAGTCGGCTGTGTGGTAATTATTTCAATTTGTCAGCGCATGAGCCTGTGCGTGTGTGTGGAAGGGGGGAGTACACAATGGACTGCTTTGTGTAAATATTCAACATGTCAAGACGTATCTGGTTTCAGCTCTGTACATGTATACACATGTGTTATTCCTCCCATAGTGCTCTCTTGAGTGTCGGTATGAACCTCGTGTTGAAGGGTTCTATGACCAGAAACACAGTCAAAATATCATCAACTAGGGGATAATTTTAACACTTTTTTTTATCAACTGGCTCAAGTTTCCTAATTAATTTAATTTTTTATTGTGTTGCTCTCGTCGACATACATTTTATAGTTGAATTATTACTTTTTTTAGCATCACATCTAACTACCTATGTATATTTAATATACTATTTACACTAACCTGTCAGTGGTGAGGAAGGTCAAACTTTAGATGGTGTGTACCTGCATTTGAATGGAGCGAGAGTGGAAAATCATTTAGGGAAAAGTATCCTCACTACACCCAACCGGGACTCGAATCCCAATATACCCGTGCTATTGCAAGAGTGACATCTTTAAACATCTGACCCCCAACGTGGTTAAAAAAACAAAATTATTAAACTATAAATACATAGGACAACTTTAAATCACCCTGAGGCATTTATTTGCGTACAAATATGGTTTGATATCTTAGCTTATTCATGGGCACGTCTGCTGAGACTTATCTAATTGTCCTGAGTTTGATCCCTGGCACCATACTTTATCACTTTGGAATCAAGATTATTCCCTTCCGCTAGTTGGTAAATTAATGGTTTGGGTTTAGTTGCTGTGTGAATTTTGAAATTAATCTAGGTTAAGTCACTAAATCACTTTTAGAGGCATTGGATACATAAAAATGGCAGATTTGCAATCCATAATGAACATAAACTTTTTTTAAATTGAAAAAAAAACTATTTTAAAATGTTAGTGAAAAATAAAGAAGTTTTCATAGAACTTATAACTTTTTACAAAGCTTTAACAGTTTTTAGTAATGGTTTTCCAATATTATCCACGCAAATGTGGGTACAATGCCTCCCTACTAAACATTCCTCATCCCTGACATAATAGTGTAGGTAAGACGCGGTGACAATGTAATTAAATTATTCTTGTGTATCGTTGACTAACACCAGATGGTAAATGGTTGGCATTCATGAAATTAGGTGAGTGGTTAGCATGCCTGATATTTTTTCTGAGAAGTGCTGGGTTTGATCCTGACCACCTACAATCAGGATGGTATTTATCCTCTCTTCGGGAGAACACTGGGACAGCTCCTTTCAGCCTCATCCTGTTCGCTTGGATTAGATACTTGGGTTGTATACGAATAGTCTACTTCCGCGGCCTCGCCTTGACTCGTGCCCTTGATAGCTGCATTGGTAATCACATGACCAAGTGTAGATCTGTCCTAATGGTCGCAAAGGATACCTATGCATTCTTCACGAGGTCTTGGTAACCATGGATACGAAGGCTACCAGCCCTGTGCTGTTCTCGTGGTGTCAGTTGCAGTGTTTGACTGGCAATTGTTTTAGTATTATCGGTTCGTCTGCTAGAGCACTGACTTACGTTTTCCGCCATTTTAAATAAGGTTGTTGCCGTTCGAATAGTTTAATGCAGTATTCGCTATGAACAGCGCGAGAAGTGTAAAATCATCAAGACTGCATCAAGTCTAAAACTCAAGGGTTTGACCATGGAGTCTAGGACTAATCAGATACAAGCTATGTCACTGATGGACACTTCTGGCTTCAGAGTAGCACGAGTAAAATAAACTATTCATATTAGAAATGGGTCATATCCACTCTTTTTAGGTAACCAATCCAAATTTTAATTACATTTACAAATCTAGAAGCCGAATTTTGGGAAACATAAGTATAAAAGTTTAACTTTCTCAAAATGCTCTGATCTTCTTCGGTGGTTGACGAGCCTAAGGCAAAGACCAGTAAGCTTTACAGGCCCTGATCGATCGACTAAAGCTTATCAAAGTTCAAGCAATCATCCATCACGTTTTACTTCTGATTGTATTTTTATTGGTCTATAAATCTTATATTTATTCTTAAAATTTTATTGTTCCTTAAATAATTATGTCCCCACTTTTATAGAAAAAAAAGGTACATTTCCATATCTAACTATATAAATTTCTATATCATTAGGCATACTATTTTGACCGATCAAGTTGATTTTGGTCACTCGAATCTTCCCAACTCTTTATTTGATCTTTATTGGTGAGTTTAAAAGACTCAAAGATTGACTTTTAATCACGACGGTGTTTTCTCATGCGATCGACTGAAAAGATCCGCAAGATCGACAGGCCAATCGCGATAGACCAGTTGCAGACACCTGCAGGTCTAAAGGCATCGTACTCGCACTCACAACAGATTAGGCTGCCAATGATGGTGAGATCGAAGTTAGAATTCCTATCAAGTCTATCAAGGGTAGTTTTCCACTTGCACCCCAAACAAATGTTGGTACGTTTCCTCAAAAATTGTACCATCCTCATCCCTATTTCATGAGCATAATAAAGGTTTCTATACAACCCAAACTAGAAGTGAGATATGCTGGAGAAAAAAAATTAATCTGCAATTTTTTGGATCCTTAAATCTCAAACATCACTTAGGAGTCTTATAGGCCTACACCAGGGATTAGAGCATCTCGTGAAGTATGCTCTCCGTTGTTTCACAGCTGGAGGTAGCGCGATTTGTCTCATCTACTAGAGCTGTCATTTGCCAGTTCAAAATACATTTTTATTAAAACGTAATCTTTATGTTAAAAAAAAAATCCTTTATAAATTAATGTAAAATACATAGATTAAATACAGTACGTATTTATTTTATTAGTTGATTTTGAAATCATTTTATATAGCCATTTACCGAGTCAGCAGGCCGCAAAAAAGTCACCACTAGCGGTGGGTTGAAGACCTCTCGCTAAAACCGTTCGCCCACTGAAGAAGGGGATTCCCATTTAAATAGTTTCCTGGTCAAGTTCCACTTAAATTATAGCTCAGACATACCCTCTTAAGTGTCAACATTCATTTTGTTTATTCCTTCTCTGCTGTTCTTACAATGTTGGCTTTAAGATTGTAAGGCTTACTGTTTACATTTGGTTTGTAAACTTTTGTGCTCTTTGTCTTTCCTGTTTGTATATCAAAGTAAGAGAAAAGTTTTGTTTACGAAGGCTGGTAGTAAACTTGGCCTTGGACTCACAGTTAGCATCGAGAACAAGGAGTATACACTTTAACCTTCTTACCTTTAGTTAAATTTAGAGATAAATATCACATTTACTTACCTAGGTGGTGTAGTCAGCTAACGCGCTAGTTTCGTGGTAAGATAAACTGCCGAGGATGGGGAGATCGAGGTTTGAATCTCGGTCGGGTGAACCGGGGGTGGTTTCCCCTAAATGGTTTTACACTCTCCCTCCACGCAAATGCAGGCTCACTTCTTCTAAAGTCACCCTTCCCAATTCTTAACCCTTTAGCATAATTAGTACTTAAGGGTATAATCTGAACAGGTAGTAAGACGCATTGCTAAAAAAAAATCACATTAGATCAGCTAATAATAAAGTTCAAGATATACTTTTTTCCTCAATTTTAATTGTCTTCACATTAATTCTTTGGTTGCCATCGAAGGTAGAAATTAATATTAAAAAGTTTAACGATTTTTTGTTATAGTGTGAATACACGTTAAGTTAAGCAGTTAATTAATGGTAATGGTGTTTGGTTGGCCCTAAAAGTATTTCTGGACGAACCATGAGTAAGCAAAATATAACTCTTAAAAGAATTCGAATTCAAAAGCTTAAACAGTCTTTAATCTAAAATTTCAAATCCTAGAAACTTTAATTTTCCATAGGATTCAAAAATTCAAAGAACACACCCTATAAAATATTATTTTGTAATTGACTGTGAGCTATATTTAAACAATATTCTCGAGGGTCTTTCACTAATTTTATAAGTATATTAAAAAATGAAAGCACGATCAGAATTGCACAAATCCGCTTAGGTGGTCGCATGGCCTAAAGCAATAGGCTGGACTGATGATTACGAGAATATTGAGGTTCAAATCCCCGCCTGGTGCACTGAGGGTGGTTTTTCCTAAATGGTTTTCCACAGTCCTTCCGATGCATTTGGGGGTGGATTATATATCTAAAATGCTTCCTGCCTCATCCCTACCCCATTAGGGTAGCTGTAATATATATTTGGAAGAAGGCACAGGAAAGGTGGATGGAAAATATATTAAAGGAACGAACACAATATGGCTGTTACAATGAAAAGAAGAACACAATATGGCTGTTACAATGAAAAGAAGAACACAATATGGCTGTTACAATGAAAAGAACAACACAGTTCACACTTTACAATGCTGCCACTGGACATAAAGGTACCCTTTAATATTTTCTTTCCACCATGCCTGTATCTTCTTCCAAATATATATTACAAATGACCTCAGAAAGCGAAAAGAGGTTTTTTCCTTATATATTCATTCCCATTAGATTAATTATAATATATGCATATAACTTGAACAGGTAGTAAAACGCGGTGATAAAAAATAAATAATTATGCTGCCTTCACTTATCTATGTACACCAAGATATTGGTGTTGCACTATAGGTTATGTTAATGGGAGCTAAACGTGGCGAGTTGACCGCTATCTTCAGCCAAAATATTTGCATTAAGTATGCTAATGAGGATGTGTGAATCAACCAAGCAACAAGTTTCTGAACTTTGGATCCTGTTGTTGGCCAAGATATTTGTGTCAAGCCGTGCATAACAACAAATCATCTCTCGGTTTGTTGAACTGTCAGAAGTTCCCAACCAGGGGTTCACAAACTTCCTATTGAAAAAGGCCAATTTTTTTTTATCACCACTGCCTGTTTAGGTTATGTGTATATGTAATAATTACGCTGATGTGTCAGAGATGAAGGTTGAATTTAGAAGAAATGTACCTGCATTATGCGGAGGAAGAGTGGAAAACCATTTAGGAAAAAAAACCACCCTCACATCACCCGACCGAGATTTGAACCACAATCTTCCTGTCATTGGCAGTCTAGTCTTTTGAGACCATGCGGTCATCGAAGCAGGTCATAACCCTTAAAACAACCCATTTTCAATAATAATAATAATAATACAATACGTAATTGTTATTTATTTTATTAACATAAAATGGGTTACATAGAATACTAGAAATGTGTGCATAAGCTTTTATTTCCCCCTCATGTGTGTAGGTTTTTATTTTCCCCTCATGTGTGTAGATAGGAGGAGTTTGGGTTACCGGCGAACTATAATCCGGTTCTTGGGGAGGGTTTGTGAACCACCAGCTCTAGAAGTTTGTGTTGAGCCGTATTATGCTAATGACAGGTGTGAATCATTCTGACAACATGTGTACTTAACTACCGCCCTATATTTTTCCAGAGTGTTTATGCGCTCAGTGCTGCGACAGACATCAACACAGCAAGACCTCTAACAGGGGCGTTATCTATCTTTTCTTGTGTAACGTATAGTAGTTTTCCTTTCCCTGGCCAATGAGTGCCGGCAGTATGTGTGTGTTTGGTGTCAGGAGAAATCATACGTGGAGATCTGTAATAAAGTGTGTGTAGGCTGGTCTCAAGTTACAAACCATAAAACTCTACACAAAGTGTAATTAATTGAAGGTCAGTGTAGTAGTAACTTTGTTTCATTGTTTAAGGTCTTAATTCAGACATCAACGGCAGCTCTGGCCTGATATTTGTATTTAGAGGAGGGAGGAAAAAATATAATTTTTTTAAAATGTTTGTGTAATTAAGTAGTGATTTTAAGAATTTATACTTTGTTTGATTGCCTAATTATGTTGCTGTTGTAAAATTAATTTTCTAATTTGTACGACAAACATGTGTAATTTTGTCTGTGGCTATATTTCAATGTTGGTTGTATCAATATCCGAAACGGTATGGGTATTTTTTTAATAGATTTTTTTTACTAATGTTTCCTTTTTTTTTTATGGAAAACAAGAACCTTTATTACTTGTGTTGGTGGCCACATGGTCTAAGGCGTCACTCTCAGTAGACTAGACTACCAGTGACGGGGAGCTTGAGGTTCGAATCTCAGTCAGGTTTATTGTGTGTAGTTTTTCACAAATGGTTTTGCACTCTCTCTCTCTCTCTCTGAAAATGCGGGTCCACTTCCTCTAAATATAACTTTACTCATCCCTAAAACCATTTTCGTAGTTAGTACATAAGCGTATAACTAGAATGGGTAGTAAGATGTGGGGCTAAAAAACAAACACTTGCGCCTCATTATTTTATATTACTCAGAGTTCACTCACTACTTGATAAGAGTTGTCATGTGGAATCTAAATATAATGGAGCTTTTTTACTTAACCTAACCTACCTATGTGGCAAGACGTCGGCGTTATTCAAATATTGCCGCAAGCAAATGGTAACTTTTACCAACCCATGTGTTTGTTTAAATTAGAAAAGATAAATAAGACTTGCTAGTATAAAGAAGAAAGATAATACTTTACAATGAGTTGGGTGGCAAAGCTATTATATATATATTTTTTAATAATGTTCATATTTATTTGGTAAGGAGTAATAAATGATGGTTATATCATCTCACAAAAAAATTCTTCCATATAACACCTCAAAAATTCACAAACTTTCCGATAGTATGGATTAAATAAATCATCTTTAATACAAACAAGACCTGAAGTCAAAACATGCCATCGGGATAGAAAGCTTATATAAAATAAGAAGAAGAGAATAAAAAATAATAACCAAGAAGATATAACCTTATTATTATATTTATCATTTACGGTTACAGGAGAATCAAAATATCATATTCTTTAAATTGAAAAATGACACTTGGACACGGGAATCGAGCCCGAGACCTTTGGCTTAGTAGGCCAATGCTCTAACCACTGAGCTATCCAGGAGCTTTCCCGTGCCCAGGGTCATTCCTCACTCAAATATTAAGGCCGCGTCTTTGATGGAAATGCTGAAATTTTTTTTATTATTGTTTAGCACCGCGTCTTACTACCCGTTCGAGTTATACGCTTAAGTACTAATTACGCTAATGGATTAAGAATTGGGAAGGTTGAATTTAGAGGAAGTGAACCCGCATTTGCGTGGAGGGAGAGTGGAAAACCATTTAGGAAAAACCACCCCCAGTTCACCCGACCGAGATTCGAACCTCGATCTCCCCGTCCTCGGCAGTCGGGCTCAAAATGCTGAAATTGTTAGCTACATATGACCGATCAAAGATCACGAGCTATCCGATAAAGCACCCACCTTAGACTCGGGAGGGATTTATGCTGTTATTAATACAATGACAATGTTACACATGCACATATCATGATGGATTAAATAGCCAAGATATTAAATTCGTTAGCTACGATATTCGATATTCGTGTACAGGTGTAATTTTTCAATTTAAAGAAAGCATATTTTGTTTCCAGCTAGGTTGTTGTCAGGAGATCATATTTCAAATCCGTTATTTATTACTAAGTTTGGCTTCTGGGTTATGTGTTTATTTAAAATGTAGAATTAAGATACTGACAAGTTGGAAGTTGCAACAACAAAGGATTTTTTTTAAAAAAGTAATCAAATGAGTTAGTGGTAAAAAGAATTTGATTTATTTTAATGGGATTAAATTATTTTTATTGAATTGACCACTTATTGAATATAATCATGCCTGGATTAATCTTCGAGTGGGTACACTGAGGTACAAAGTACCCCGATTTGATATTTTGTGTGGTAACACTGTCTGGTGACTGATAAGATTATTACTCCTTCTATTCCTACAGTGTGACCTCGACATGTTTATGGTGTATTTGGAATTAAATTAATATAATTATCCTTCCATAAATTGAAGCTATTTGAAATACACTCCTTTTTTAAGCACAAAATACCCCATGCGCCCGCTTAAGCAACGCAAGTTTTTTTAATTCATAAATTGATTTTTTGAACAATTATTCCATTGTTTGGAATGTGTCTAAACCGACTCAAAATAAAACAAAGTGAAAAACTATATATATATATATTTCATTCATACAAGTATCAATAGTTCAGTGAAAAGAGACTGGGGTGTAAAGTAACTTGCGTGGCTTGTCGTGTTAGACGTACCAGCGCGCCCGCTCAAGGGTTAAGGCGTCACTCTCGCAATAGACTGGACTGCCTATGACAGGGAAATCGTGGTTAGAATATAGGTCGGGTGTATCGAGTTTTTTTTTCCTAAATGCTTTTCCACTCTCCGTCCATGCAAATGTGGGTACACTTCCTCTAATTTAATCATCATCACTTATAGATTTAGTATAATTATTTCATGTTTATTTATCCTGAACAAGAAGTAAAATGCGGTGATAAAAAAAAATTAATGAGGAAAAAAAACACAATAGATTTGTCCAAAACAATAAATGATTCAATTTGAATGACTGGAATAAAAAGGTTAATTAAGAAAGATGTTCTCCTTGAATCTGCTAATCCTCAAATACCTAAGATCCCAAAGACTAATCAAAATTCTAGGATTTGAGAAAAATTTTAAGTTGAAAAGAAATATCTAAATTTTGGACTTGAAATAATCTTGAAGGGGTATTATGGTGTTTATTTGTGGCTTAGTCCAATATCTTTATCAGCTAAACCTAACAACAACCAGTTTCCAGACCATCAATTTACCATTTAATGAACAAAATCAGAGTGAAAAAAAGATCCAATCATAAGAATTTGGGAAAGCTGACCACTTGCCCTCCTACGATTCATATTCAATACTTGTAGTTCTCGGGTAAAATTAATTGTTAAATTCAAGAGTGCATTTGACCCATCTTTAATAATTATAATAATTTTATCTGAATACTTTTGCAGCTCCTTTGACAAGGGCATCGTTTCATGCGCTATTGAGCCTCTTATTTTTGTGACGTGCTCTACCAGGGTCGAGAGGGGTGAAGTGTTGTCTCTCTTATGAAAGTCTTCAGTTCAAACTCTGGCATGTGACTTTAGAGGGTTGATGGCAAAATGGTGCGGGGTGTTTATGACTCGGATATTTTAGGTCACCAACAAAATGCTCACAAAGTAAAAGGAATATGTGTTAATAATATACTAATGGTGGTGCATTTATTAGGGTCTCCTCGTCTGGTTCAGTGGGCTAGAAGTTGCAGATAGTCATTGCTGACACAGTAAGGTATAAATTATATCAAACTACGGTATCTACTCAATGAACACCTGGTCCTATTTGTTTCCAAAGTTAGAGCGTGCATCAGAATCATTGTCATACTACAGTTGAGGCATAAACTGCTCCTAATGCTCTAACACGCGCTTTCACTTATACATCCTCTTTTCACTCCTACAGCCTCATCAACTTCCTACCCTCTCACTCCTATAGCTTCACCAACTTCCTACCCTCTCACTACTACAGCCCCTCTAACTTCCTATCCTCTCACTCCTATAGCTTCACCAACTTCCTACCCTCTCACTACTACAGCCCCTCTAACTTTCTACCCTCTCACTCCTACAGCTCTACCAACTTCCGCATCCCATCCGATCTGGTAACCTTGTTGTTCCCTGGTCTTCTTAGTTGAGTCTGTATCATCTTGAAACAAGAGCACCTGTTCCATTGTCTACTCTACTCCATTGGCTCGGTGATTTGGGGAACTGAACTTAACACAAGATGGACGGCAATACTGAAAGGGAGATGCTTGGAGATAGGTTTAAGCTCTCGATAGCACATTATATTGGAGTATAAATGGTATATATTGTTTATCAAGAGAAGACATGACTAACTTTAACTTTATTACTTCTATGCTATAGTTTGAGACCCACCGGTGCTGGCAAACGCCTCACAGAGTTCATGCATGTTAACCTTGACTTGCCCTCGAGGAAAAGAGATACCTTGAATCAGTGGACGCCTTGTCCCTAGGTTGGTCAGGTCTCGTCGTGTTTCTCCAAGGCATTCCAGCGCGTGCCCAGATCCATGATTAGCTCCGTGACATCGGTGGAAGGGCAGGACCCCCTTGCCGGACCCCAAGACAAGGAGCATGTCGAGGTGTTTGTCTTCGAGGTCAGCATGGAGATCAAGGAGGAGGACGGCCGAGTGAGTGACCCCAGGGGGTACCATGCGCTTTAATATCACTTGTTGGTCATAGCTGATAGCTGTTCTGTCTTTCGACAGTTCCGGCGACATGTTGTGTTATATAAGTTAATTTTGTATAAATTAGGAACAAACTACTGTCCAAATTTCATAAGAAGCTTGTTATTAGAAAACTTGAAACACACTATGCCACCAGGGCTGTGGAGTCGTGAAGTTGAAGTTGTAAGCAATTTTGCGGGGAGTCGGAGTTGTGGATTTGTAAGCAATTTTGGAGAGAGTTGGAGTTGATAAAAACGTATTGACTCTGGCTACAAAATAAAAACTTATAATATTATACCAATAAATGATAGGTGTAATTATTTGAAATTTACACTTTATTTTTTAGGACCATTATTTGTAATTTTGATTGACAAATTTATTTTAATATAAATTCCCAATGTCAAAGAAGCATCCAATTACGTCGTCTGTATTTGAGCATTTCACTGCAGTAAAGTTGGTAGTTTGGGCTGGAGCAGTGTCGGGTAGTAGAAAAATACAAGAGTATGAGTCGAAGGCTGGCATACCGACTCCGCAGCCTTGGATACCACAACAGCGGGGGGAAATTACAATTGTATTTGTATTCCTAGTATTCGACAACATAGCTCATTCGGTAGCGTGTCTGTCTACTGAGTTCCTGGGTCTGATTCCCGGCATGGCCGAAAAATTTATCATTGGTGTAATATGGGTTTACCCTTTCACAGTGATAAATTAACGGCCGGGGACTGGATGTTGTGCCTGTCGTAGTATTAAGTTAGATTATAAGGCATATAAAGCTACGACAAGCCTAGCCAGCCGGTAGTGGAAATATATGACTTAAATAAAAAACTGACCCAGGCCACAGGCTGGAAACAGTGATGGATGAAAAATTTGTAATCCTAGTCTGTTTAATTAATGATGTAAAGAGAAATAACTACAGCGTAATCCATAAGGAAATATTATTAGAAGCTTTTAATAAGTCTTATATGCACTTTATAAATAATAAATCAAATAAGACATAGTTATAGAATGCCAAATGTTGCTGACTTTCAATCAATATTGGGAGTCTAAAGTAGGCTTCTTATAAAAATCAAAAGTTTACAATCTGCAACGCAGGTCACAAACAAAGACATCACTGTGCAAATGTGGATACACTTTCTATAAAGCCAACCTTCCACATCTCAAACAAATAATAAGACGCCACAAAAAAATAAAACATACATTGCCTGTGTTTGAATGCACGCATAGCCTGTGAGACACTAGAGTGCTAGGTTATGGTCGGGCCCCCTGTTGCGCCCCACTGAACTGACACTGAACGTTCCCAGGGAGGGTTCAGTGCTGTCCCCAAGGACCGAAGCTACTTCAAACTGCGGGTGAACCTTGAGAAGCAGCTGTGCATCACGGTGCAGCAAGTGTCTGAGAACGACGGGGACCTCGAGGTGGAGCGTTGTTTCGGGGTGTTGGTGAGTCCCGGGCGCAACGTCAAGCACAGTGACATGCAGCTGTTGGAGATGGTGAGTAATGCTCGCTAGAGCTCGTCAAACCTTATCACGGTTTGCTCGCTTCACGAATGTTGGTTAATGTTTTAGTGCTATCATTGCTTCAATCTAGTGATATATTCATGAATATGTGTGACTCGCGGACCTTATGATGAATCAACAAAAAATGCGGCTGTGTAGACATATGTTTATCAATGTTGTAGAAATACAACATTTGGGTGAATCTGGTATGTGAGGTTGGTCTTTGACAGCAATCAATTCCCCCAAGTCTTAAAATTTGCTCAACAAACTTGCACAATATTTGTCAGCACATACATACAGTTGTTTTCTCACATGAAATGAAGCCAAACACCCAAGTGTTCTTGACTTGCAAACACAATAAGTAGGTGCCTCTGAATTTTCTTAGAGAGAAGATTGGAAATCACACTGATTAGAAAAAGATCACAAAGCATCCTCTCGGGATCAAACGTTGACCTTTTGAGTCACAGTCCTGGCAGTAATATAGTTCTTTTAAACAAATCTCACATTGTTTAGTCAATATTTAAATGCACAGCCAGGAAAGTTTGTGAGTCCTTCCATTGTCCCCAGTTTAAATGCACAGCCAATAATGTTTGTGAGTCCCTGATTTGTCTCCCAACAGGTGTCGATGGGTTCAGGCACGGGTGACAAGCAGTGCTACGTAATCTCGGGCCAGTTGGACCCGACTGACCCTGAGTTTGAGTCCCTCAACATTGAGACCCCCAGGGAGGGTCGCCTCTACATCACCGTTGCTGTTGACCTGGTGATCCGAGGGATCCAGGAACCTGTGCGGTTCCTGGTGGAGACGCCTGTGAAGGTGTTCCCGCAGAACGAGAGGTTCTGGTACTTCAGCCGCCGGCCGCTCATCCAGCAGTTCACCCTGCATCTTAAAGAGGTTAGGATACCTAGTTAAGTAGGTTACCAAGCTAAGGAGGTGAGGAGGATACTTAGCCGAGGAGGGGAGGAGTATACCTAGCTAAGGAGGTGAGGAGGTTACCAAGCTAAGGAGGTGAGGAGGATACTTAGCCGAGGAGGGGAGGAGTATACCTAGCTAAGGAGGTGAGGTTACCTAGCTAAGGAGGTTAGGATACCTAGCTAAGGAGGTGAGGAGGTTACCTAGCTAAGGAGGTGAGGATGTGGCCTACCTAAGGAGGTGAGGAGGTTACCTAGTCGAGGAGGTGAGGAGGTTACCTAGCCGAGGAGGTGAGGAGGTTACCTAGCCGAGGAGGTGAGGAGGTTACCTAGCCGAGGAGGTGAGGAGGTTACCTAACCGAGGAGGTGAGGAGGTTACCTAGCCAAGGAGGTGAGGAGGTTACCTAGCCAAGGAGGTGAGGAGGTTACCTAGCCGAGGAGGTGAGGATACCTAACTGAGGAGGTTACCAAGCCGAGGAGGTGAGGAGGATACCTAGCCGAGGAGGTGAGGAGGTTACCTAGCCGAGGAGGTGAGGAGGTTACCTAGTCGAGGAGGTGAGGATACCTAACTGAGGAGATGAGGAGGTTACCAAGCCGAGGAGGTAAGGAGGTTACCTAGCTGAGGAGGTGAGGAGGTTACCAAGCCAAGGAGGTGAGGAGGTTACCTAGCTGAGGAGGTGAGGAGGTTACCTAGCTGAGGAGGTGAGGAGGTTACCTAGCCGAGGAGGTGAGGATACCTAACTGAGGAGATGAGGTTACCAAGCCGAGGAGGTGAGGAGGATACCTAGCCGAGGAGGTGAGGTGGTTACCTAGCAGAGGAGGTGAGGAGGATACCTAGGTGAGGAGGGCTACCATGTTCTTATTTGTACGAGATCACTGGAACTCAAAGGTTATGTTGTGAAGTTTTACAATTTGCCTACTTTTATAAATGCCAGGGCTTTCATTTACTGTGATTTGAAAGATAATAACAGAAATATAAAAAATTATTGCTTTAAAACTGTTAGATTCTTCCGATACCAGTAAGAACTGAGTTTAACGTGGTATAGTGTTTGACATCTTTATTACCATTTTGGCCCAATTTAGTGAGACAGTTTTCTTCTAAAAATGTCCTTAAGAAAACTGTAATTGTATTATATGGCTAGCCAAACATTTTCACTGAAAAAAAAAAGGCAGATTCCTACAGAGGTCTATTTTGTAGCATCCTTGAACTGTACTGGACATCCGGCTTCTAATGAACCCGAGATCAAAATTAATAGAGAGAAAGAGAATTTTCAACCTTCATTGTCAGTGAACTGGCAATTCAGTAGCTCACTGTTAGCTGGTGGTAGAGTCTGTGATTGTGTCAAAAAGAAGCCTTCCTCGGCGTCGCAAGTAAACAAGGGACTGAGAAGAAGCTGTACAGAGTTAAAATAAAAATTTGTCAGACTTGATAAGTTTTTACCTCAAGGTATATTTGAGACCTTTTATTTTTCAAGTATAACACCTTTGAAATACTCGCTTCGCTGGCCGCATGGTCTAAGGTGCAACTCTCGCGATATACTAGACTGCCGAAGATGGGGTCATTGGGTTTTGATCCTGGTCGGGTGTAATGAGGGTGCTTTTTTCTAAATGCTTTTACACTTTCCCTCCACACTTCCTCTAAATTCAACTTTTCTAACACGTTAGTGTATTTATGCGTATAATTGAACAGGTAGTAAGACACCGTGCTAAAAAAAAACTTCAAAATTTGTTTGGTGGTGCTATCTGCGAGGCTGTACTATATTCTGACTCGCATGGTAATAGCTCAGAAAACATTTTTTTCTCAAATTCTATTATTTGCGTTGCAAACATATTTGCACACAATTTGTTGGTTGAATGGTCTGAGACAAGAGTTGGCAACCGTTCGATCGTGTTTTTCGGTCGATCGCTTAAGAAAAATATATTGTAATTAAAAGTAAATTTTTGAGTTTTTTAAATTTGCTAATAAATAACAAATTTTAAAATAGTATCTGTGTGCGACCAAAATAACCCTGATTGCTCATAATCAGTAGTGTTAAAAGTAGGGTTGTGCGAAGTCCACTTTTTTAATTCGAAGCGAACTCGTATCGAATATATGAAATATTCTTGAAGCTGTATTGGAGTTGGAATGTTTTATTTTAGTTGTTTTATGCTTGAAAAAATATTATATTGTGGTTATTTACATAACTTAATGCACTAAAATGGACATGCGGCAGTGGACCTAAAATTATAAGACCTAAAGTCACAACTCCTAAACTAAATGTCTTAACTTCATAACACCTAACTT
>CABFWO010002020.1:120313-140548 GCA_902155825.1 Timema genevievae | reverse complement strand
GATAAATCTGTGCCAGGACCGAGGATTGAACCCCGGACCCCTAGCACAGAAGTCTGACACCTTACCCCTAGACCACCAGGTCACCCCCTCTAATATAGTGCCTTTGAATGTACACACATTATTATTAAGAAGTGTAATGTAAATTATACATATTTTTACTATGTTTCTGTTTTAGGGTTGCCAAAGTGAGGTTGGTTGATTTTTGTACACTATTAATCATAACAAATATGTATACACTATATTCTCAGCCATATGTGAAAAAAAAACCCATACAAATCTCTAGTTTGGATAGGATATCAGGATATGAACATAACTATAGGTTCACAATAAAGTGCAATTCACATTATTTTATCATTTATTTATTTACTGTCATCTTAAATACTGGCATATTTAATCACTTTAGTTTATGTCATAGCACCTGAACATAGAAATAATAAATACACATTGAATAGGTAAATAAAAACAATAAATTACAAATAAAGTAATGGTCCAAATGTGTATATAATATGTATAGTAGAAAGGAAAAATATTTATTTGACATGTAGGATAAAACATTCAATAATCCTGAAAATGACTATTTTATGAATATTTGTTCTAAATTATTTTGTAAATAAACATACATATTGCTTGGTGAGGCACTAGAAGATCTTTCTTCCCTCTGATACATTTGTACCATCATCATAAAATTCAAATGAAAGCAATAACACAAACTTTAAGAAAACATATTATTTTCCTTTTGAAAGAAGAAACTATAGGAAAGAATGATATAAACTAATGGAAAGAAAAACATAAACTAGCTTTCACAGTGAAAATAAACTCAAGTTATTACAAGAAAAAAATAAATAGCTTTCCTCCTAGTGAGTTAAGTCAGAGAAATGGAAATAAAATTTCAATTTTATTTAGAGGTTATGATTACCTTTATATATAGAAGCATAAGTTCCAAGTGTGAATTTTGTTTTACTTGGTGATGTGCAAGCCATATTATGTTTATCATTTCAATTGTTCATATCAAACTTTCAGGTACCATCTTTCACATATACAAATTACATTAAATGAGAAACAATTATGTCATTGCAATAATGCATACTGGCACAAATTAATACTATTTATAATCAATCTTTAAAATAAAATACCTTAATTAAGTTAATATCAAGTCATGCTTCAAACTGACTTTAAATATAGTATACTGTATGCTTGAAAATGTGAGTATTAGAACATATATATATTTTTAAATAAAAAATAGAACTGGCATTAGTGTAAGAAGTTTGTATATCTATATTTTGGTACCCACCCCACAAATATATATAAAGCTTACTTCTTTTTTTGGATATTATTAAATAGGAAGACATTTGATAAAACTGGAATGTTTAACACCCTTATACCGTACCTAAATTAAAACTATTTGATAATAATAACACTAATCTCTGAGATTTCTAATGATTTTTGTTGTTGTGCAGGTACATTTGCCTGATATGTGTCCTATAATTACACTGATATATATATATATATATATATATATTTATATAAAATAAGTTTCCTTATGTATGACACATTTTGTTGGAATGTTTTTTATGCTGTTTACAAATGTGTTCAGAATATTTCTATCACTCTAAGATAAAAGGATACACTTAATTAAAAAAAGTCACATTGTTTATTCCCATATGAAACCAATATTAATTTATAAATATTATGAACTTGTTTTTTTCATCCAGCTGATGACTTCTATTTGTAATTAGTCTGGGGGACGTACCTGATAATACTCAAGCAGTATTCAGCCAGCTTAACATTCCACTTACCTTAGTGCAGTGTATCCATAATAAAAATGTGTTAGTGAAAACACCCCCAATGTTCTTCATTAATTGCATCAATATTTTGTGGGAATAAAACAAAATGTGAGTGTAAAAAGTGAATCTTGAGCGACATGTTGTGTCATGACTGAAAGAGACTTCCCACAATTCCCTGGTAGTTGTCTGATTTATTATTTCCCAAGAAATTGCTGGCTATATCGTCGAATGATGTCCATGATGTTGGTCCAACTTAATTCAGAGTAGAATAAAAAGTTATATCTATGGCAAGTTTCATTATGTGTGGGTCAACAACATTCCCTTCATTTATCTTTGCCCTACTCAAGTGGAGGAATTTCTGCTGCAGATATGGGGGGAAAAAAATCAGGGACCATCCGTCTTCATGAATTTGAACAAATTCTTCACCAAATCAAGTTTCATATGTAGTGGTAGTAGGGTTACTTTCGCAGTATCAACTAAAGGACCGTGAAAATTGTTTTAATATGGTGTCATTTTCTGACTTATTTTTACCAAGACCACTACCACTATAACTTTCAAGTTTTTTGCATTTAATTTTGTCTAGTAGGTTTTTCATGTCAGTATAGGTTTCCTTCATGTGCATTGCGTATGCAATTGGTATGAAGGGATGCTTGTTGATATCGTGAAGAAAAACAGCTTTTAGACTTCTTAAATGAATCAATGAATGGTTCCATTTGATTGGTTTTGTGATCTTGTCCAACTGCAGCCATGACCTTATCAATCAATATCTGTGCAACTGAAGCAAAGTACTGATCAATTTCTTTTTGCTGGTAGCAAAAGATCAAAATATTCTTATTCTCCTTCAGCAGCTTCTAGCCTTGTAATTCAGCTGGACTCTAGGTTAGGTTGAAGCCCCTTGCTAAGCCATCGAGCTCTCATTGTGGGATAAGATGTGGTTTATTCAATGTAGAAGACAGTATGGATTGCTGATGTACTGTTGTTACATAAGGATTGGCTCATCATTTTCCGAGGGGTTTAAGAACTGGCAGATCTCTATTTTAACACACTAGTCTGATGGTAGAAAGCAAATATGGAGATTATATACTATGCTTAGATTTCAAGAAAATTCCTTAGTTAAGTAGAAGTTTGTACAAACTATATTTTTGTTCTCACCAGACCAATGGGACAGCAAATAGCATATATTGCATAAAACCTTTCAGCCATCCTCTCAAATACACTGCACAGTTGGCATGTGCAATGTGAGGAGCCTAAAGTTTATTGTGGCTATCTATTTTGCACCCAAAGTAGAGCTCATATGCTTTCTTAATTAAGTGTTATATTCTTGCAGTTATATCTTAAATTAGAATCGCCACAAAAGTTGAAATGGCTGTTACATTATCTTAACATTTTTGAGGCATATTGAAACTCATCACATATTCAACCATTCATGTAAGCACGGTTGAAGAAAGGCAGTTACAGTGGGTCTTCCAACTCTTAACAGTATTGTCAGATTAATTTGACTAATGAACAGTGAATCAGTTGAAAAGCACTTGTTTGAATATTTTTAGGGATAGACCATTTCATGAATGACTTCACAAAATATCACACAGTTCATTTTGATAACATATAATAAACAACTGAAGCTATTAAATATAGTAATCACAACGCCTTTACCATTACTAGTGAGCCGATTAACTCTGTCACCCATAAATTTTATTCCAGACAGCTTCAAATAACTTTAATCTGATGCACTACCTCTATTGTTGAAGCAATCATATGTTTTAAACGTTTTTTATTTTATCTCAGACTTGTAGATAAAAAATACTTTCAAAGATATATAGCCTATGTTTTAATAGTTGAATCAGAAAAATAATTAGTAAAGTCAAGAATAGACAAGACAGTTCTTAAAATGATAGCAAATAAACATTAAAAAAATGCTCTTTTTAAAAATTTGTGGGTGCAGCCAAATTTGTTTTGTAAATTTGTTATCAGCAAGAAAAAACACATCGAAATTATGTATCACACATTAGGAAACAAAAATTGTTTATATCAGTGTTATTTAGAATGAATTATACATTTTAAAGCATTTAATCAATATATAGTTTGAATATATAAATATTAATATTGGTTATACCATGATTCAACAAGTTTTTTAATTTAATATATAGCATTTTTTATATCAATATACAAAATATTACTTCTAAAATACTAACAATGGTCAATGTATAAAGTTAGCATGAACTATTTGTTTTGCTTTGAGTTTACACAAACAATTTTTTCCTTTGCATGATTGAACAGCCAGGAATGGCTACAAATACTAAAGCTGAACAAAGTATCCATTATTTATGCTACATTTTGGATGTCAGTAGAGCTGCCATCTATAAAACGAACAAGAATTGTGTTTGAAAATACTAAAAAATATAATTTATTATCATACTAAGCGATTATTGATGAGGGCAATGAATCATAGTACTATCAGATTATAAAGATATAGAAGTATTGCAGATGCTTGAGACACTGGTAACTTTAAATTATGAATAATAATTTAGTAAGGGACTTTTATTTACTGACAATACTGGTACTGTTGATTTGTATTCATGGTTTAGCCTGAGATTTTGAATTGGCTTATGTAATATTAGCTTTGTTTTACTTAAATTAGTCACATTAGGGATAAATTAAATAACTTTTCAAACAAATGGTTATATTTGTCTGTTAACATGAATACCTTCTCTGATAAAATCTTTAAACCGTCATACCGATTTCAAACTACTATAGCTTGTGCTTGAGTTCTCATCTCTAATTCGGGAGTTTGGAACATACAGTTTGAATTGCAGCCGGTTGTATTGGGGTTGTTTTCTATCTTTCCTCTAGGACCTAGATAAATGTTGGGGCAACATCCTTACATCCATATACTCGGTATACATAACCTTTGTTTTAGAAAGCAATTTAAATCTGATTTCAACAAATTATGTTCTAAAATAAATAAACGATTTTCCACAAAACATTTCCAGACTATAGATTTTATTTTAATATGGTTCCCTATTTTAAGCAAATATTTTCAATAGCATCATCAGAATATTTGAAACACAGGAAAATCTGCATTAGAAAATAAGGAGTCAAATAAATTGTTCATACGTTGGATGACTTATGTGCTTCTTAATAGTTTTAGCTAATAATTAGTATGGAAAAGTATAAAAATGGGACTATTTGTTACATAGTATAGTTTTTTTTAATAATGTATTATTGGAACAAAATGTATTAAATTTTAAGAAACCAGGTATCACATAAAAAGTCCAAAACATCAATTTATACAAAAATTAGACTTCAGTGCTTATGATTAATGATCCCGAAGTAGAAGCTGAAATTAAAAAAAAAAAGTTTTGGTAAAAGAATATAACTAATTGAGAGGCTCCGAAAACTATATTTTGCATGAAGACCTACTAATAGAAGACAAAAGTTATGATGTTCACTAAACAAGACATAGAGGGCTTTAAAAAAAACTAACCTCAAAGAGCATAAGTTTAGAAATCAAGAAAAAACTTCCTTAGGTATGTTCATGGAGTGTTGCCTTATATGAAAATGAAATATGGAGCATTGGTAGAACTAAAAGAAAAGATTATAAGCATGAATGTTGAGCTATGAAAATAATCACGGATAGAGAGAGTAACCAACACAGATGTTCTAAGAAAGACAACAGAAGAGGGAAAGATTTGGAAATGTTTTACAAAAACTAAGGGTTAATATGATAGGCCACATACTCAGACATGAGGATTTGACGAAGTTAATTATAGAAGGAAAAAAATGCAAGAGTAAGACCAAAGATGGGATGCATGAATCTGATAATGGAAGCTATCGGCAATAATAATTATTATAAATATGTATAAGGCTTGGCTTCGGATATGCACAAGTATAGAGCTGCAGCAAAACAATTGGAAGACGAGTGACAAATTTTTAAGTATATAATGTGGTTAATACATTTATTTAATATGTTAGTCAAATAGCTGTGGTATTTTACATTAGCTATGCATTGTGTTGGGGTCGAACTATTTTAGTTTATTTCAATTGGAACTCGTAAATTTTAACTTTATTTATATGCATGTAATACCCTTATAAATATTTAAAATCCAATTAGATATTTTACTGTACCTATAAAATGATAAATAAAATACTATATATATATATATATATATATATATATTATACAGTCATTAAATAAGTGGTGTATTTTGTAATTATAGAGGAAGAATTGTATGTTAAATTGCTTAGTTGATCTAGTCATATCGTTGATTACAAATATGTATTAATTGACTATTTGAACTATCAACAGTTTCACATAAACCTTTAATATTATGTCTATGTGTGTGTGTGTGTGTGTGTGTGTGTGTGTGTGTATGTGTGTGTTGTCTTTCCTTCTCACCTCTGTAAAAACAGTCATAATAGTATCAGCACAAATGGTACTTGCCTATTATTATTATTAGTGATTTTCTTTGTTATAATCAAATACATTCGTCCATTAAGAAAAACAAAATTCAATTTTAATCATACAGGGTTGGTGGGAAGTCACTCTTTGATTTTAAATGACCATAGTTTTGTTGATTATTGGCCGATTAGCCAAAATATTACTTTCCTATACTCTAAGGCAGGGCTGTGAGGTATATTTTCTCAGTATGAAGCAAGTCTTTGAAATGCCGCCCCTTTAAAGTTTTTTCTTTAAAATAACCTTCGATTGTGATTTAAAAGAAAAACTGCACAAAATGTATGAATAATATTTTTAATTTGAAAATATTAACTACTTTAAAATAATGATATCAACTACAGCAATCTACTACAGTTTTACCCTTCTAACTTTAACTTTAGCAAATTCGTTAATTAGGGATGTAAAATCTAGAGTGGCAGCCAATGTAGATTATATAGAAATTAATGACAGATTAACCCAATATTACCTAAATAACTATATAACACACAGGCACACGCTCCGCACCTGAGATATACCCAGTCCATGCAAATGCTACTTTTTAATTCGAGTCGCTACTGTCATAACATAATCATTTTCAATAATAATAAGTAACTATAATTGTTGTAAAAAACAATAATTCTCTTACCTAGATCTACTTTTTAAACACAAAAACTGAGTTAATATAAATGCAAAAATATTATACCGATACAGATATATTATATATCTGATTTACTGATTTAAACACAGCACAGCCACTGGCCATTTCTCGAGACAAACTAACATTAAAATAAAATATTTTCAATAATTGTAAGTTTAAAGCAGAACTATCAACACGTAACACGTGCAATTGTCTTTTGTGATAATTGCCGCCTCAGCTTTTAGGAGTGGCCCGCACAGTATATTACAAAAAAANAAAAAAAATAGCTTCGCGCTGTCAGATCAAAAGTCTTTCGGCGAACGCTCGCCAAATAATCACCTGCACCAGAAACCAAAATCAAAGGGTACCGAAAGCGTTTAGGCAGAGTCGTGCGATAAATTATAAATAGTATACATCAATATCGGAATAACATAGACCAATATAGAAAAGTGTTGTGTAAAGATTTTTAATTATTGAATGGTTCAAATTGTATTTTGATTTCGCTGCTTATGCCACCCCCTTACAGTGCCGCCTGATGCAGCTGCCTCTCTGTATCATATTACGGCACGGTCCTGCACTAAGGTCTCTGAGAAAATCTTATATTAGCATGACATATACCGTGAGTGAGTGAGAAAACTGGCGGACAAACTCTCTTTGATATAGATAGCTTTGAGTTTTGAAGTTTGGAAATCTGTCATCTTTGTGCATCAATGGTGGCGAGGTGTTCATGATCAACATATTACACTTCATCCCAGCACGATTCTTAACTTCCACACAAAATTAATAATAATTGGATTGGCCGCAGATGCAAGAAAAGCGGATGACCATCAACAGTGCAGACCTTGGAGATTATTAAGGCAGTGAGGGAAATGTTCAAGCGCAGCCCTGTTAAATTAACACACTATGCTTCTGATGAGATTGGATTCTTCAGATACATGCTGCATACAGTGCTGAAGAAAGATCTAAACTTTCTGCCCAGGAAACCTCACTACGTACAGGAGTTATCCGCGGAGGACTGTGATAGGCACATGGAATACTATTTGACAGAAAAAACGCTTGAGAAAATGCAAAATCGACCAAAGATGCTGGTGTGGTGCGGCATGATCTCGAACAGTGTCCTTGGTCCTGTCCTCTTGTGAGACACCATGAACAGTGACCGATACCTCAACATGCTGCATCAAGATGTGTGGCCAGTGTTCTGCTAATGGAACAATGCTCACAATGTTATTTTCCAGCAGGACGATATCCCATCCCATTTTGCCTTTATTGTTTGTGACTGAACAAAGCCACACACTCTGGTAGAATTAGAGCAACATATCAATGCTGTGTTAGAAAATATTTCTCAGGATTTCCTTCACAAGACAATTTATGACATACCACAACACCAGGTAAACAATGCAGGTTCATATGTGGAAATCTTGTATGCCACAAAAATTCCCATGAACTTGTGAACAGAACACTTCTTATTTTGTGTAAATCTATCCATTGTTAATAAAATTATGGCAATTTAAAATCAGATAGTAGCTTTCCGCCCACCCTTTATATTTAAAATTGATTTTTTTTTCTTAATCGGCAAATATATTTAGCTATAACAAAGGACAGAAGATTAATTATAGCCAAGTAACAATTTTGCTGACACTATTAAATGTATATTTAGAATTGAATTTAATTTTTATTAATTAACTTATCTAAAATGTTCCTTACTCAAATTATGTTTTTCATAAATACATTCGTGTCTGTGCCTTACACACCTAATCAGTGATAAGTCTTAACTACTTTTATAGGGGTCTTGGGTTTAATTTTTGGTGGTTCAGAAAAAGTATATCATTATGAAATTGAATTTGTTGTCATTCACAAAGTTATTCAATATCATCTGGGCTCGCCTTTTGTTTGTAGAAGAATCATATGTGATAAGTCGCTTAGAGTCAGCTCAATGGCACTAAAGCGCACCAATACAACAATTTTTGCATGTAAGTTAGGGTGAGCTGTAATAAACTTGTTGCACAACACCTAAGTGACCTTTTCACAAACATACAAAGAATCAACCCATCCCCCATGAAGTTAATTTCCACCCGCTAGTTCACCAACTATCCTCATGGGAAGCGCTGGCCTCGACAATGAGAGACCTCTCAGTCTATATAAAACTAAAATAGATTTTTAAAATGCTGTTCATATAACTGTGTGGGAAAAACATATTATTTTGTGTAATAGATATAAGAGAGTATAAGTGTATTTGTTAGACTTAAAGTAGAAGTAGATCATCAGGAATTACAAGGAGGTTGAATGCAACATACTCACTGACAGATTTCCATTGATTTAAGAAATTTTCTGTTTTAAATAAAAGAGCTCCTTTCACAATCTATCACTTGTGTCCCAAGAATAATAGTCACCTTCCCCTCTCTGCACTCAGAACCATTCGTGTCTCCCCCTAGCCCCACTGACCATTCCCATGAGCCACCCACTTTTCTCCAGGAGTCATCACCACAGTAAAGGCGGTCAAGGTGGAAAGATACTGTCAAGGCAGGAAGGTCCGCACAAAACAATACTCATCCTTTTTTAATATTTGGTTTTTCTTCGTAAGCACCACCCCTTTCAAACCCTTTCCAATTAAAAACCCTGCACCGACGAAAAAATCCTCTCTTCAGACCGCCCCTCAACTTCAACACCTCTCCCCCTTCATCTCACCATTTCAAGAAGCTGACTACTCATCAATGTCTTCCATGGACCCTAGGCACTTATACATTCAGCTACTACTCAACTTCAATCTCCAGGAAAAGCTCCATTCCTTGGAAGTGGACACCTCCCCCTCTTCTGACAGTGAAGCAGCACTTCCTGTTCTACTGAGATGATCCCCAGCCTCACTCAAACAGGTTTTATGGAATTTGTCATTGCAAACATCGCTAAGATGACGTCTGACGTCATGACGTCTGGCTACACACCTTCTCAAGGGACACCAATCTGACTTACTGAGAACTATGAGCGAGCAAACAAAGAACTCTGACAATCGACGCTCCAAAACCCTCCTCTCTCCATGATGAAATTAGCACTCTCTTTTCCCAGAGAAACAAGGATGGTGCCCAAGGTGGGGATAGTCGAAATAAAAGAAGCCAAGCATTAAGTCGACCGAGCAGTCCAATAACAAACCTAGTCACACACAAAATCTTACACAATTTATTGATATATTAAGCCAACAATATAAAGTAATTGTAGATTGAAAGTATTGTTTTTCCAAACATTTGCTCCAGGGCTAGAGCCAAAGGGTGTAGCTAGATGGAGAAGACTGATGGAGCTAAATACCCCCACCCCAAAAATATTTAGAAGTGATAATGGAAAGTATTTGTTTTCTAGATGTAGAATATTATTATATGAAACATAACAATATTTACAACACATTATAGTTAAAAAAAAATATTTACATAGCCACTACTTAATTTAGCGACGTTTTAAAAGTGAATGGTAACAATGGCAAATTAAATGGGCTCAAATAAGTGTTAACCGCTACATACTACTTGCATGATTTGATCCCTGCTTTTTATTAACAAAGTTATTGTAATTTCTGATTAAATGGTCACTGTAAGTATGCTAAACGAGGAAAAAACTTGCAATAATGGTCACATGGTCAAAGGCACCAAGGTTGCAAAATACTTGCTTTCCAGTGATGAAGAGGTCAAGTTTCTTCTAGTCTAAGCTGAGTGCACCAAGGTATGATTCTAAACATGTGATTTATCAGCGTGTTTTACCCATCCTCTCCACGCTAATGCAGGCACATTTCCTCTAATATACCCTTATATCTAGTTGTTAATATACATTGTGTTAAATATATCAAGGAAAAATAGAAATGGAAGAGTGAGAAAATTAAATTTTATTAGTTGACCTAACCAACTGTAACTGTAAATAATTCAATAGGACTCAATAATTATTATATTAAAAAAAAGCAGTATTTTTTCAATATTTAATGTAAGTTTCTATTTGCTTGCCTGTGTAAATAATATAAATTGTACTCATTTTGTGCTCTGTAGAGTTAATTTTATACACTTATATAGAAAATTACACTTAAGTATGATATAAAGAAAAACTTCGGCAAATGCTTCCCCCACCTCTTCACCCTTAAATTTTTTGGAATGCAGCGCTGCAAAGCCACGTGACGATATTGAAGCAAATAAATATAAATGCACTTACAGAAGATTATATATGTGCAGTATCTATAAATTATAAACAATACACACAGAAACAAGATATCATTGTCTCTAAAGTGCCTTCTACTTGGTTGTTTCAGATTATGTTGTGTTATTTGATTTTAATTTCTATTCTACATTAATTTGAGGTGGCGATTTGACATGAGCTAAAAGAAAATAGCGATTAATATTCCCTTTAGTAGTGTTACTTTCATAAAAAAATATATTGGGTGAATTATAATATGCTTCGTGGCAGTGATTATTAACCTTTGCCAACATTTTTAATTTATACTCTCGTTTACGATTAATATGGAAAGTTGCATATTTTCACTACCATAATTATATAATTACTTAATTTGCAAACATAAAAATAAAATTAAAATAGTGAATTTAACAATAGTGTTAGTCATAAATTTCTACAAAATCAAGGTGCACATTAAGTAGTACTCAACCCCAAGTTCTTTAGTAATGCAACGCTGGCACTACCAAACATCTTAAACACAATACTCGTATATCTCAAGCCACATTTACACTCCCTCTGTCCCCCCTTTTACTCAGCTCCAAGGAATGATACGAACGTAAAAATTTAATGTCCTGCTAAGACGAATTATTTTAGTCATCTTTGCAAAGTTTCCAAAGTTTCAAACGTGAAAAGTTCTACCTTAAGCAGTTTGGGAGCTACAGGACTTTAAAAAAAACTTTATTTTGGGACTCACTCTCTCACTGATCATCAAAACCTATAGGATACTTCCAGTAAACAAAGGACCTTGAAAAGTAGCATAGTTGTAGTAAGTGAGATATAAACCAAGAATAAAATATAAAATCTCGACTTTTCAACACGGTTCTTAAAAATGGGTGAGGGAAAGCGGTAGTAGAGAGAACGAACTTTCTTAATTCTTATCACAGTCAAGTAGCATAATATTTTAAAGGCTTTCGTAAGTAGAGTCCACAACTGTAAGTACCTACTTAAATGTAAGTATTTTTATACCTAACCTTCACAAAAAGTATTGATATTCCACCGAGAAAACATTTAGGTAAAAAACGTGTAAAAGGAGTGAGATCTAAAATAGTAATAAGTCAACTTTCAACGTATTTCCAAATAACTTGTCACTTCTCTTAAGTTTATCTAAGTGTTTAAATAAGATTTTTAAGCCTCTGCACATCTAGATGGACTTAAAGAGAAGTGACAAGTTATTCGGAAATATATTGCAAGTTGAACTTGGCACTATTTCAGATCTCACTCCTTTTTGAGGCTGAATAATTTGGATTTTTCTACTATAGAACCTGGCATGTTTTTAACATAAATGTTTTTGGCGGGATTTAATAAACAACACACCAAAGTTGTGGTTTGCAAAGAACGAGTTATTTGTTTGTAAAACATACTACATTGGATGTTAGTAAAATGCTACCATTCAATGAGGAAAGTAGCTATAAACTCAATTTAGCATTGCTTGCAAGCTGACAGAATCCTCTTATTTCAATCATTATAACAATTTGGTAGCCATTCATGCATTAAAGTATTATAGGCAATTATCTAATTGCTCACTATGTTTAGTTTAAGATTAATCCAAAGTGTGTTAATATATAGTTATTAATATTTACAAATATAAGTGATATATTCAGAGAAAATGAATAAGTCTATTGGACTCTAACAGTTGCAGGAATAGCTAGAGGTCAAAACCCTCAAGTGACAGAGGCTAGGGGGATCCAGGGATTATTTTCTGTGAAATATTTGAGCGTAGGTGCAATTTGAACAATGGTTATCAAACCTTTATAGGCCCCCTCCCTTCCTATATTGATAAATTCTGCACCCCCTTTCCATTCCTTTTCATAGTTATTCAAACTTGATTTTGAATATTCAACCTGACAGCCTTATACATATTCTGTCTTCATGAAAGTACACAAAATAAAACAAAACACACCAAATTGTTAAAGTATTTATGATTATCAATCATGCAAACATAAATGGTGTATCAAACCACAACCAATTGTAGCGCATTATAATAACACATATTCAAGTAAAGATGGCTGCATGTAAGAGAGAGAGCATAAGTTGGAACATAGTTCAAGTATCATTCAGATCTTGGCAGGAAGGAATTGGGTGGATTGTCTAACTAACGTGGAAACTAAAACTCATTCCTAAATAATATCACACTGGGTGGATTGTCCAACTCAGGTGGAAATTAAAACTCATTCTTAAATCATACCACACTTCAAACAAAAATACTTTGCAATACACTTCAATAAATTCCAGATACTAAGTTACAAATCAGTGTGGTTCTTAATAAAACATTTCTGTTGTTATAAATTATGAGCAAGCGAATCATAAATTCTTTCACATTTCCTAGCAAAGGCATTGAACAATTTTAAAATATGTTCCAGAAGCTATTAAATGGATGAATTACAACTATTTTTTGTTTAATAAGAGGGAGGGTTTCTCACTATAAAACTCCTAAGCCATGTATACTTTGATTGAAATTAAATTATCTGAAAGTAAAATGTTCTTATATTTTTTGATAAATCAGCTCAAAATGGTCAATTATACTCCTGTCTTGTGAGATTTTTAGAGAGGAATGATGAAATAAAATCACAATGATTTAACAAACTTATAAAACAAAACCATAAGACCATGCTTGTGATGTCACATCTAAGAACCTTTGGCAGTGAGGCATACATGCATGTACCAAAGGAATTGCGCAATGAACTGATGCCAAAGAGCAAGAAACTCATCCTTGTAGGCTGTGATGGAAACTCAACCAGGATAAAAACACACGGAAAATCACAGTTTCAAGAAATGTCATTTTCAATGAAAATTCAAGTAGTTTTTTTATTCCTTAAAGAAACACAGTCCCAGTAGTGATAGAAAACGCATATCGTTCCGATCAAAGAGTTCAACAGAAGGATGTAGGCCCACAACATCCTGAATAGGATGATGAAGAACCTGGGAACATTGAAGCGAACTACGAGCTGTGACCAAGAGATGTCATCAGGCCTCCCAAACGCTATGAAGTTAACCTAGTGCAAATATATGTACCACAGATCTCTGAGGAAGCCATGAAGCGTTCCGATGCAGGGTAGTGGACTGAGGCAATCAAAGAAGAACTGAATGCACTGGGAAAGAACAACACCTCTCAGTAAAAATGATATAGGCTCAAAATGGGTCTTCAAAGTAAAACACACTGGAGACTGAAACATTTCAGGATACAAATCAAGGCTATGTGCTAAAGGTTTTGCACAGAAAAAAGGGGTCGACTACAATGACACCTACTCTCCTACAACACAGCATGACTCCATACAAGTCCTACTCACTATCACAGCTCAACAAAGCTACGAAATCATGCAGTTAGATGTGAAAATTGCATTTTTGTATGGTGAGCTCCAGGAAGACATCTACATGTTTCCACCAGATGGAATCAACGTTGACCAAAACCTTGTTTGGAAGTAAGGAAAGTCCCTATATGGCCTCAAACAATCACCACGTTGTTTGAATGAAAAGTTTGACAGTTTCCAAATAATGTTAGGATTCAGCCAAAGTATTGCAGATAAATGTGTTTATCGAGGTGACATCAATGAAACAAAGGTTTTACTTGCATTATATGGTGATGATGGGCTGATCATGGCTGAAAATAAAATAGTACTTCAACTTGTACTCAATGAAATGAAGACAACTTTTGAGGTCACAATAAGTGAACCAAATTACTTTGTGGGACTGGAAATAAAACAAAATAATCTGAATGGATCTATATTTTTACATCAGACCAACTATATCAAATACATAATAAAAAGATTCAATTTTGAAGACTCCAAGCCAACCAGTGTGCCTGCTGATCCACACACTCACTTAAGTTCAAACAAAGGAGAAATTGAAGAAAGAAAAGTACCTTATCGAGAAGGTGTTGGAAGTTTAATGTTTGCTGCAATAGTTAGTCGACCAGACATTATGCAAGCAGTTGGAAAAGTGAGTAGATATTTGGCAAACCATGGACTAAATCATTGGAATGCAGTCAAACGCATCTTAAAATACTTAAAAAACACATCCGCCTATGGCATTGAATTTACAAGGAGCGAGAATCCACCCCCAATAATTGGCTTCTCGGACTCTGACTTCGCAAACAACTTGGACACTCAACGCTCCACAACTGGATACCTCTTTCAAATTAGCAATGGCCCTGTAACATGTGCTAGTCAACGTCGGCGAACAGTCTCCCTTTTCACTACCAAAGCTGAGTACATTGCTGCATCAATTGCGGCCAAATAAGTCAGCTGGTTGCCCAACACATAGATGTGCGTTACCACTTCATAAGTGAGAAGTATGAGAACGGTGAAATCGAAATCAAACATGTACCCTATGAAGACCAGTTAGCAGCTATAGTAGCTAAACCTCTTCCACATGATCATTTTCAGACACTCTGTGCTGCAATTCAAATGGCAAGACTGGAGTGCTAATAAACACCATTCATTGAAATTAATATGCATATATAGTTTTTTTTACTAATTATACTTAAATTAACTGTATTTCTAACCATTTATGTAACTCTAAACAAGCACTCGTTTAGTGGGAGTGTCGAGACACAGTTAAAATATCATGCTTGTTTTAGATCTAACTTCCACCCTCTTTTTAATCACAAGTGTGAGTGCACAACTTTCTTTCCAACATACATTATTTCCAGTGTTCGTCATGTAACAGTCATGTTGTGTAAAATGTGTGTGTCATATTAAATAAGAAAAGTGAGTTCTACACCTTTATATAAAGTGTCAACATTCAAAAAAGCTAATCATACAGTAATCATTAGGGAAGTATTATTAGAAGCGTTTCTTAACAATTTTGATTTATAATATAGTATTACCCATAAAAATAATTATTATTTCAACATAGGTTGATATTAGTGACTTTCAAACAATGTTTGCAAAATAAATCTTCTTTTAGCTGTCAGTTACCACCACTCCTAAACTGGACAGACTCTAAAAAGACAGAGTTAAATTGTTTTTTTTTTAATCTTGAAGGTAATGGCAAAAATGTGTTTCATACTTTTCAATAAATTAAATGAATAATAAAACATTAAAGATCAAAATTAAAAGTTGAAAAATATCCTAATTTGTATGTTTAACAAACTATTCCATGAAAAGGAATGTTCTTTACTTGAATTAATATGTACACGCAAAGATAATATATTTAGTTTTTATATCATACAACGTATCTATTACCTTTGAGTCATAAAAAAGTAATAAAAATGATAAAACAAAAGCATTAATGTTATATCATTGTAATAGTTGTTCAAGAATGAAGTTTTAGAGTTGGTTTTTATTACATTTTAAATGCCCTCTGACACTAGGAAGGTTTCAAATAATATATCATATTATCCAAGTGATAGTGTGTAAAAAAGGAATATTTGAATTTCTTAAATATTTAACTTAATTTAGCAAAACCTGCTGTTTTTATTTTATTAACTAAGTATTTTAAATATAATAACAATTACATTATATTAAATCAAATATTTATCTAGGAATTTTTATTTGAAACATCCTTTTATAGTAGGTGTTTTAGTCTGCTTAAAACTTACTGCTTTTATTTCATTACTTATACCCCAAATTAAAAAAAATAGCTCAATTCACAAATGTCAAAGCAAAAATTAATTGTGGATGGATATTTTTCGGATGGATGTTGTTATCACATTTGGAATGTCCATAATAAACATATAAATATTATATAAATAGGAAGATATTATATATTTATTGTGCTTACACAATAGTATTTAGCAAGACGAAAAAGATGAGAAGGAATACAAATTGAAGAAACACTTTATACAATATACCAAATGCAATAAGTCTCTAACTAATCATATATAAACCAAAACCACAGAAGACAAATAAAAAAATAAAACTGTTTAGCTTTGATTATTTAGTATGCCATTATTTGGTATTCCATCTTTGTGGGGAAAACTTTTCTTCTTGTCCTAATATCTTTAATATACACTCAATGACCATGAGTTCTAAGGTGTCAAGCTAGCAATAAACTAGCTCCCTGGTTTCACTGTGGGTGGTTATCCACATGGGATTTATTATTGTGGTTTTCCCAACCCCTTTCCATCCTAATTGGACTGCACTTATTGTCAAAATCACACTCTTCTTTTCTCATGAGATTAAGCCGTAATAACCCTCATAATGAACGTAATGTATAAATTAATTCTAAAATAAGGTTTTCTAAACTTTTAGGCCAGCTTTAGTCCAATGTGTCCAAACATTTCAAGACCAATTATCTTTGGTGTCAAGTAAGTTCCTCAAGAGTGAACACGATAAGGTTGTTTTAGTATTTTCTTCTCGTGGATGACTTATTACTGGACTATGTAGAATGTGACCCTCACAAATATTGCTCAGCGACACAATAATTTCTCACCGACTTTTTGAGCAGTCAATTATTCCAATTTTTATGTCCACACCATGCTTGTCTTTGAAAATCTTCAGAATCAGCTAAAAGAGGTATCTTTTATATATATATATATACATATATATTGTCCATGTACTGTATATGTATTGTCATTGAACTTTAAAATGGCTCCTATAATTAAGCGTTAGGGCTAATAGTGTTGTTTATACCACTACTAAGGGAAGCTTTTTTGTATTTGTTTGAAGCTCTGGTTTTGGTGTACCAATTTAAGGCATATGATTTCAAAAATTAAAGATATTGGTCACATTCACTATGAATATTAATAGCTTGAATAACTTTGAAATTTGTGGGACAGCCTAGAGATGGGAATAATACAAATAGATAACAATCATCTATAATGTAGGCTAAGTGCTGCAAGATAATTATTCTCACACAATGAGGCAGTAATTTAAGAATATTATTCTGGAGTTTTAGGCACAATTTTGATAAAATACATATACTTAAATATAAATTTCTACTTATTAAGTTACACACTGTTATACTGGTTATTGGGTATGTATTTAGTGTCTTTAAATTAAAGAAAATTGTAACAAAATGTAAAGTGTTGCTATACAAAATTGACCCCTTTACCTATTAAAGACCCAATGAGTTATTTAGAAATAGCACCATGTATTCAATAAGTCAACCATAAGCATAAAAAAATAAGTAAGTGAAAAGGTATTTCCAAGAATTCTATCATATTTGTTACTATTATTGAATTTATTAATGGAATAAAAGACCAGATTGTTTTAAATGAACAAACTTTACTCTCTCTGGAATGGATTGCAAAGTAAAGGTATGATTCCATTCCTTAGACAAATTAGGATCAATATAAAAGAAGAAGAATAAATTGTTTCTGAAATCGTAAATTTTGAGAGCGACTTTATAAAGATACCAAAATTGAATTAAAGGTTTCGGTACGTTCCGATACATGAAATATATGTGCAACAGGCATCTGTTTACTGTAAATTTTTAAAGATAATGCATGTTACAATTTAGGTTAGGTTTCACAGTTGTGACCTTAGTAAGCACCAAAACATTTAGTGAAACTTATTTCATTAAGGTTCAACAACTTTTCTTAACAAATACACTATTAATTTAACAATGATTTGAAATGAGGACGTATCTGTTCCTCGAAGAGATATTTAAGGGAAAGAAATGAGTTATGAGTGAAAATTGGTAATGTATTGCCAATTTATTTAGACTAAAGTGGTTTATTATTTTCATTTTCCCAATTTACTCTAGAGGAACTGAAAATTGTATACTTTAAACTAGTTTTGATTCTGTTGATGAACTCTTTGCTAAGTTAAATAATACATATTTTAATTATATGTAGGCTTATATGATCAAATATAAAGTTGAGTGCCTTTAAATATATTTATATTAGATTTTAAGAATTGAATAATATAGTTTTGTGGGTTGGGTCTAGCATGAAATGAAAATGTTAGCGACTTTATATATGTTGCCATGTTGCGCATTGGTTAATAATGTATATAAATTCAGAATATAAGTGTTATAACTTGTATTTCATAAGTCCATCAAATTAGGAGCTAAAGAAAAAATTAGCTAATGCAATCTCAACTCTTGTATGTAGTGCAAAACTCTCATATTAATATTTTAATATTAAAATGATACCTAATTAAAAAAGTATCCTTTTAATGCAATCTTAGATCCACCCCCAAATAGCCATTAATACCATATTTAAAATATGATTTAACATAAAAATACCTCAGTGACAGGTATACTCTGTGACTTCATATAAATAATTTGCTTAAAATGTATATACCTTTCAAATTCATTAACTTGCCCCAGTCACTTGATAAATCAAGCTGTGTTACCAGTTCGAATCCTTCAGATTCAAAACCGGATCCACTTCCGAATCCAGCTTTCGGTATGTGAATCCACCAAGGCTTTTGAGCACATTTCAAAACTCTTTCGGGGTCAAAGGATTAATTCATAAAATAAGAAACAGTTATATTGGTTTAACGATGTAACAGAATTTTAAGTTTTAAGTGAAAAATTAATTTATTCTAATCACATCCATTCATTGGAGCCAACACCTTAGCTAAGTCGGTAGCGTGTCTGCCTACTGAACCAAGAGTCCTGGGTTCAATTTCTGGCATGGCCGAAAAATTTATTATTGCTGAAATGTGGGTTTACCCTTTCACATTGTTAAATAATCAACGGCCGAGGACTGGATGATGCGCCTGTTAGTCTTAAGTTAGACTATAAGTAGAGATGTGAAACGGAAAATTTTCCCTATATTTTTTCCGGAAAATTGTCAAATATTATTTCTGTAAATTAATTTCAACTGATTAAATGGAATTAATGTAATCAAGATATAGATATCCCAAATGTCAACGTTTATACTTAAGATTAATTTCTCCTTAGGGCGTTAACACCAGAAACATCATCATACATGCTTCGGTGGCTGCATGGTCTAACGCGCTACTCTCGCAATAGACTAGAATGCCAATAACAGGGAGATCGGTGTTCGATACCAGTCGGTTGCACTGAGGGTGGTTTTCCCTAGATAGTTTTCCACTCTCGCGGATTCAATTCCTCTACATTCAACCTTCCTCATCCCTATCACATTAGAGTAATTAGAACAGAGGTGTATAACCCGAACGGGTAGTAAGACGCGGTGCTAATAAAAAGTAGTAAAGAAACAAATGAATGCGAGCCTTTGTAGACCCGTTATGTTCATTTATCATCAATAAGTTAACTAATATAATTTTAAGGTTGGCTCGGCATTTATCTCCCCCCCCCCCCCCCCCCCC